>ML282851.1:0-44285 GCA_005239495.1 Nicotiana undulata | reverse complement strand
AGGACCTACGCGATCGCACTGAACAAAACCAGACACCAGAAACACCAGCAAAACACCAGATATCTTTGACCTTAAACTCATCTCGTTAGCTACCCGAAACTTACCCGAGCCCTCGGGGCACAAAACCAAAAACACACACGACTCCCAAAACATCCTACGGACTTGTTCAAGCTTTTAAATCATTAAAAATATCATCAAAAACCATGAATCAAACCTCAAAATCTAATTAACCAAACTTAAGAACTTTAAAATTCTAGAATTCACTTCAATACGCCGAACCGGCCTAAACTGCTCGGAACGACTTCAAACTTTGCAGAGAAGTTATAAATAACACCACGGGACTATTCTCGATCTCCGAATCTCATTCGAACCTCGGGAACATAACATCACTTTCCAAGTCGCATTTCAAATTCTTTAAAATCTCAAAACCTCATTTTGATCCGAAATCACTCAATTCACGCCCGTTTTACCCCAAATTCTACAGATAAGACAAATAGTATATAATAAACCTGTTTTGGGCTCCGGAACCACAATATGGACCCGGTAACACGGTTTTCACATAATTATTCGTTTTCAAAATCCTTTATTATTTTCAGAAAACAATTTTCTTTAAAAATTCATTTCTCGGGCTTGGGACCTCGGAATTCGATTCCGGGTATATGCCCAAGTCCCATATTTTCCTACGGACCCTCCGGGACCGTCGAATCACGGGTCCGGGTCCGTTTACCAGAAATGTTGACCAAAGTCAACTATATTCATTTATTAATTATCAAAACTCATTCTTTTGTCAGTTTTTCACATATAAGCTTCCGGGCTACACGCCTGGGCTGCGCACGCATATCGAGGTGAGGCTAATGGAGGCTCTCGGAGCCTGGGAACACAAATATAGCTTAAATTACATAAGATGACCTTTTGGATCATCACATTCAGAAAGGCTTTATACATATAACATCTTTTAAAAGGGCGTTATACTTAACTGAGCAAACAACCGTTAAGGTATAGCACCCTTTAAAAAGGCGTTATATATAAAATGGTCACCAAATATTTTTTTTCACATTTTGATTATTTGAGTCTAAAAGAGCCACATTTTGGTTCAGGATCTATACATCTCGATCGGAAAAGAACCAGTCGAAAAAGAAAGAATCGGAATTGATCGATAGATTTCTCAAAACAAACGAAAAGGAAAGTTCATGGATAAATCATGGATCAGCTAAGCCCTCTCGGGACTTTATTAAAGAGGAACCTCATTTAAATACCATGGAATAAGGTTTGATCGTATTCACAAAGATTCCGTAACTATTCCAAAAATAGAAAGTTCGACACAATTGGGATTTTTTTTTGGAAATTGGAAGCAGTTACTAATTCATGATCTGGCATGTACAGAATGAAAACTTCATTCTCGATTCTACGAGAATTTTTATGAAAGTCTTTCATTTGCTTCTCTTCGATGGAAGTTTGATTTTCCCAGAATGTATCCTAATTTTTGACCTAATTCTTCTTCTGATGATCGATTCAACTTCTGATAAAAAAGATATACCTTGATTATATTTTATCTCTTCAACAAGTTTAGTAATGAGCATAACGGTTCTATTGTTCCGATGGAGAGAAGAACCTATGATTAGCTTTTTGGGAAATTTCTAAACAAACAATTTCAACGAAATCTTTTAATTTCTTATTTTACTACGNCCTATGATTAGCTTTTCGGGAAATTTCCAAACGAACAATTTCAACGAAATCTTTCAATTTCTTATTTTACTATGTTCAACTCTATGTATTCCTCTATCCGTAGAATACATTGAATGTACAGAAATGGCTATAACAGAATTTCTCTTATTCATATTAACATCTACTCTAGGGGGAATATTTTTATGCGGTGCTAACGATTTAATAACTATCTTTGTAGCCCCAATATGTTTTAATTTATGCTCCTACCTATTATGTCGCGGTATTTACTTCACTCAAGATTGGGTCTCTTTACCAGGTGTTCTACCCGTGGCTTCAGGAGGTATTCACGTTTGACATATGCTTGCTCTGACTGAGATCTTTGGGGATAATTCTATATTACAGTTCGATGGAGGAACTTTAGAACATCCTTGGAGTAATGCGCCAGGTGTCGTAGCTAATCGAGTAGCTCTAGAAGCATTTGTACAAGCTCGTTAACAAAACTACCTGTTCTTTGAACAGTAAAGAGAGAAATAAATAAAAAAGGGTCTGGCCCTCCTCAGTATCACCTGGTAAGAGGTCGTTGATTGGAATAAAAAAAATCGAAAAAATTAAGTTCGGATAAATTTTCTAGGATCTTCTTCCTTTCGAACTACAAACATGGGAATCATTGAAATAGCTTTTTGATTGAAAGAGGTGGACTCGTTATAGTGAGCAAACATCAAAAAAAGCTCCCACTCGCCGTAATCCGAAAAGAAAGACAAACATCAACAATTTTGATCCACTACTGGTCTTGAGTCATCCACAAAAATGACAAACCACATGAATTCCCTGTGTTTCTATAATTCAATGATTTATAAGCATTGAAGATTGTGGCCTAATAATTTTCCCTAACTCATTAATTTTGTACACTTTCATAGATGACATAAAAGACGATTTATGTAACATACTTTTTTCGTATGTAAAAAAATATATTTTAAAAATAAAAATAATTTTGTTTTAATCTTCTAATTTTATACTTAAAATAGATAATTTATAATCACATAGATTTTTAAACTATATCTTTATTTTTTAAACTTTGAGACGGAGAAATACGAAATTTGTGACTCACGGAGAGCGAGTTGATTCAAGGAGAGACAATGGTTTTTTTAGGTGCTTAGAGTTAGTGGATGTTTGGACATAAGAATTGTGAAGTTCCGGGAAAAAAAAAAGTGTTCACGACCTGAAATTCTCACCGTCGGGATCATGATGGCGCCTAACATCACACTTGCCAGGCAAGCAAATGTTAAAGATTATTTAACCAATTATTTACCTTTTTAGTGATTATCAGCAGGCAAGAAAAGATAAAACGAAATAAACGTGAAGCTACATAGATATCAACTTTAATTACATGTTACTTTTACCCAGAATTTGGAGTCAAAATCCACGGGCATTCTAGAGTTTACAGCTTATACAAGTCTGAAAGAAGTACAAATATTTGAATCTAAAAAAACAGTAAACAGAAAGGGATAGACGGGGACTTCAGGGCCCGTAAACGCCGACAAGACTACCTTGAGTCTCCGATCAAATGAGGCCAGCAGCTAACTAAGGGTCAACTCGTTCCACCACCAAAATCTGCACAGAAAGTGTAGAGTGCAATATCAGTACAACTGACCCCATGTACTGGTAAGTGCCGAGCCTAACCTCGACGAAGGAGTGATGAGGCTATGGCGGGAAACTCACAGTAAAACCTGTATACAATGAATAATAATGACAAAAAAGAAAGCAGAATAACATGAAAAAACAGTAACTTGCAAGGAATAATGCAACATCCGAGGTGTCTCATCAGTATTCAGCTATAACCTAACCTTAAGTGAAATGCAAAACTACTGTAATGACCCGATCGGTCATTCCGAGAATTTTATCCCCATTTTCCTTGTTTCTACTTCATTATATGCGGTTCAGCTCTATTATGTTGTATCAGGTTGGTTGGCTCGGGTTCGGAGTGATTTTGGAGAGAAACGAGACACTTAGTCTCTTAAGTTGGTTATTTAGTTTGAAAAATCAATTGTAAGTTGACTTATGGGTAAACGATCTCAGAATTGGGTTTTTATGGTACATATAGCTTTTTAGGTGATTTTGGACTTAGGAGTGGGTTCGGAATGTCATTCGGAGATCCGTGGTAGAATTAGGCTTGAATTGGCGAAATTGGATATTTGGAGATTCCCGGTGGATAGTGGAAAATTAGATATCGGGGTCGGAATGGAACTTCGAAAGTTGGAATAGGTTCGTAGTGTCATTTGTGACGTGTGTGCAAAATCTTAGATAATTCGGACGTGGTTTGGGTGGTGTCGGCATCGTTGGCAAATTTCAGAAGTTTAGAAATGCTTAGGCTTGAATTCGGGGTTAATTTGATATTTTTATGTTGTTTTGAGCGATTCGAAGGTTTGAGTAAGTTTGAATGATGTTATGGGATTCATTGGAATGTTTGGTTGAGGACCCGAGGGGCTCAGACGTGTTTCAGAATGATTTCGGCCTATATTTCTCTTTGTTTTCAGTGCTGGTGTGATTCTATTATCTGGTGTCTCTTCTTTTCATCGCGGTCGCAAAGAGAAGAACACGGTCGCGTAAGGGAAGGTCCGAGGCTGCTTGTTTCTTCTTCGCGTTCGCGAACACGGGTCCGCAATCGCACAGGGTGTGGCAAATGGAGCATCGCGTTTGCGTTGGTGAGCATGTGTTCACGTAGTGTTGGGTCTGAGCTGAGGCAGGATGGTTATCTCTTCGCGTTCGCGAGGTCAGTTCCGCGACCGCGTAGTTGAGTCAGCGGTGCTTAACGCGATCACGAATGGTGTTATGAGCGCATAGGGTTATTCAGGAGCATCTTTTCTTCCTCTTTGTGATTGCGATGGTTCTTCTGCGATCGCGATGCATGTGTATTTGGGCAAATTTAAAAGATTCAAACGAGGGTTCCGAGTTCATAACATAAAATGGAAGTGTGAGCTTGGTAGAAGGCAATTTTTGAAGGGATTTTCAGAGAAATGATTTGGGTAAGTGTTCTTCACTTAATTTTGGTTAAATTCCATGATTGTATCTTGATTTTTATCATTTAAATTGGAAATTTGGGGGAAAATGGAAGATAATTGGAGAGATGATTTTGGGGATTTGAGTGGTCATTTGGTGTCGGATTTTGATGAATTTCATATGGGTAGACTCGTGAGTGAATAAGGATTCTATTTTTGTGATTTTTGTTGGATTCTGAGAAGTGGGCCCGAGGGCCGGGTTTGGCCAATTCCGAGATTTGTGATGTAATTTAATAATTTTGATGTGGGCTTCGTTCCTTTATCATATATTAATGATATAATATTGATTTCGGATAGATACAGTGTTACGCCCCGCAATATTACGTCGATATTACGTCCCGTATTATTACATTACGAGGATGTTACGCTTCGCAGTATTAAATTACGACGATGTTGCACCCTATAGTATTGTACGTTGAATTTATCATAAGGTAATTGACATCACTCCAAGGAAAAAGATTATTTAGAATTATAAGTATTATGATGTTTTCAACAAGGGATAAGTTAATTCGTGAAGGTGAGAGGGCAAGCAAATCAAAGAAAGCAAATTTTGTCAAAATTTCACATTTTGCGGTAAAATACAGTCTAAGTTATAATACCATGTAATTATAAACTAGTGCCATATAAAGTACCACATAGCCATATTAATAAGGTGTACAAAGTGTATTAAAATTGAGTAGTATTTTAAGTAAATTGAGATGAATCCTAATTATGTAGATAATTGGGTAATTATTGATTAATGAGAGATTAACAAATTATATTAAGAAATTAAGTGGATAAATTTGAATAAGACCAACCCTCCCCAACGTGGCAGCAAATCCACCCTAATAAATGACTCATAATGTCATTTGGTAACGTGGCAAAGTTTAAAGAATCTTTAATTAAAGCATTAGAAATAATCTATATAAAATACTATAACTTAAAAGATGTGTTTGGTCTTTAAAATGGAAAAAAGCAATTCCATAATTTAGGGATTGGGTTAAGCAAATACTATGAATGATGTTTATTGGAGTTGCGAAGAACAATTGCCATTAACTATGATTCATTCTTTTATAAAAAGGAAGACCGTCGAATGTTGGCTGCTGCAATTTAAGGTAATCAACCAATCATTTCTATTAGTAGTTCTTATAACCAAATTAGTCCTTTAATGGATTAAGAACCTCTCATTTGTTCTGTCATCTGAAAGTAACAAGGTCTTTTTTTGTCTGAGATTGCAATAGCATGAGGGATGAAGCTCAAGAATTTTCAAGATTCACCTTATTCACTACAAGACTTCATACAAGTTACATTATGTAATAGCAATGGGATTTGCAACTATAAGAGAGCACGATACAATCTTTCTCACGAACATTATTCAGATTTTTCCCTATTTCGATCGGCCGTTGCGTGTTGTCACAATTGACGTGTGTTGGAAGGATTGTCAAGAGAATCGGTTCAGGTATGTTAAGGCTAAACTCTTCCTTCATTTTGCATGATCTCATAATTACACGAGTTTGATAACGAGGCATAACGAAAAATTCATATTTCGAAATTTACGTATATTTTCCTAGTCTTGTAACTGATATCGGGACTTCATAGTCAATTGAGTATTTCCTTCTTCCAGTCAGGAGAGCAGAGAGTTTATATATACAGTATTGCAGTATTTTCATTACCATCGAGCTATAATCGATGGGCAGGCCCTATTGAGCAACCTCTGATAAGATGGTAAGTTATATACCGAACCTACTGTGGCCGAGCACCTATGAGTGAGCCCAGTTCGTCGAGATACAGAGCCTAGTATGGCCGAGCGCCTATGAGCGAGCCTACTACGGCAGAGCAGTTATACAGTTATATATATATATAAGGCTGAAAAACTATTTTACTTATTATATTGAGAGAATTGAGTCAGTACCAGCAGGTAAGCATATCATCAAATATCTTTGACTTCCAACTACCTGCAGTTATTATATTATCAGTTCAGTTTCAGCTTTCAGTATATTGCTTTACATACTCGGTACATTATTCATACCGACGTCCCTTTTGCCTGGGGACGTTGCGTTTCATGCCCGCAGGTCCCGATAGACAGGTCGAGAGCTCTCCAAGTAGGCTATCAGCTCAGCGGAAGATGTTGGTGCGCTCCATTTGCTCCGGAGTTGCTTATTTGGTCAGTATAATTAGGACATGTATTGATTGGTATGGCGGGGCTCAGTCCCGACCTTTATGATACTTATGTACTCTTATAGGCTTGTAGACAGATGTCATGTATACAAATACTTGTATGGCCTTGTCGGCCTATGTTTAGAATTTATAAATGATTATGTTGGCCTATTAGGCCCGTATGTCACAAGTATATGATGATGTAATGAGAAAGATACGTTACATTGGTACTCGGTTGAGTAAGGTACCGGGTGCCCGTCGCGGCCCATCAGTTTGGGTCGTGACATACAGGGCTATTTGAGGCTGAGTCAAGCGGCAAAGGCATCACGGAGTAGATTTTCGTCCGGTTTGAGGTAAGTAACGCTCCAAACTTGGTTCCGAGGGTTCGAAACCCCGAATTATGTGTTATATGATTAGAATTGAGGTGACGTACATGCCAAGTGACGGGCGTGAGGGTGTGCATCATGAGAAATGTGACCTGGTTCAATTCCATGGCACCGTTTAGTCATTCTTCTTGTTGATATTCATGCTCCTGTCAATGTGATTAATGCAAACATGCTAGAAATCATGCTAGATATTATGTTAAGTCTCCACGCCAATACTGTTGAGACCCGAGTGGTCGCTTATTGCTGTCATTTCATGTGTTTCATTGATATTATATAATCAGTCTTGTTATTGCATATTATATCATATCTCAGTCTCGGTAATTGTTGTTTTGCACATTATATCATTGATTCGGGCTAGTCCATGCATTGTGAGCCCGTGTGAGCGATACTGGAGAGTGATGACTGAGTGAGGTTGAGAGCTTGCTATTGAGTGACATTTATGGGATCGAGCTGCACACCGCAGCATGTTATATTGATTTATACCTGGATCTGGCTTATGATAGCGCTTGGGCTGTAGGAGCCCCTCTGGAGTCTGTAACACACCCCCAATGAGCGCAATGATATTATTGAGGGGTGGATCTTCCCTGGACATGGATCTTGTCCGAAGTATTTGTATCTGGAGATAGATCTTTTCCATGGGGATGGAATGGCCTTCCTCGGTACTGAGAGACTGATGTCAGATATGTATATATATTCTGGGATGGATCCTCCCTGGACCGTGTGAGCCATATACAACACCGAGTGGTTGTGAGGTGTATTATTATCTGGAGATGGATCTTCTCCATAGGTATGGATTGGCCTTCCTCAGTACTGAGTGACTTCTGTCAGACTTGTATATATTCTAGGTTGGATCTTCCCTGGGCCATACGAGCCAAATACAATATCGAGTGGACGAGTATTAGAGAGTTGCAGCACATTGTTCATACAGTTGATGCATTGGCATGTAGAACACGTTGAGTTATATATGTTAAACTGTTCGGAACTGTACTTATCTTATCACTTTGAGATGTCTAGTTAACTGAAAGCATGCCTAAATTTCTGTACGTTGATTTGTTATAAATGTTGAGGTTCAGTCCGTCACTATCTCTCAGTCCACAGTTTGGGCTTGTTACTTACTGAGTTGGTGTACTCATGTTACCCCATGCACCTTGTGTGCAGATTCAGGTATCCCAGGCCACGATAGTGCCAGTGGATCATTTTGTTGCGGATCATCTCTTGGAGAGTGCGTGGTAGCTGCCTGGCGATCGTAGCCCCGTCTTTCTCCCTCCCTATCTTCCTTTTGTATTTACTCTATGTGGTCCTAATGAACTTTGAAACAAGTGTAGTATGGCTCATGACTTAGTGATACCCGTTGTTGGGAATTTTCTTTCCGTATTTGGTCTTGTATTCGTCTTTTTGTTCAAAGTTTCAGTAAGAAATATTTGTTTCTATTATTTTTAAATGAGAAAATAAATTGGTTAAGAGTATGTAGGCTTGTCTAGTTTCATGATAGGCGCCATCACGACCGGTCCGTTTTGGGGTTGTGACAACTACCAGATAACTTACACAGTCGAAGAAAGAAATAAACACATAAGTTGTTGCGGCGCACAACCCGATCCCACCGTACATATCACAATCCACCCTTATTTCTTCCTAATATCATAAATAACAAAATATAGATAAAATATTGCGGCGCGCAACCCGATCCCACCATATCATAATAAACACAATCACGATTCGCCCTTATATCACCACATTTCACCCTTATTACACATGTTGCGATGTGCAACCCGATCCCACCGTATAATAACAATCTACTCTTATTCCTCCTCCATATATCACCCTTATTCCACCTGTTGCAGCGTGCTCCGATCCTACCATATTTATATCAATTACACAGGAAATATAGAAGTTCCACAAATTAACATAAGACTCTTCTCAATACTTAAACTTCAGAACAAGGCAATGGAAATCTTATACTCAATAAAACTCTACTCAGGTAATACTATTCAGCGAGACCAAATCCAGAATATCACTAAAACACAAATAGGAACAACTTAAGCAAATAATAGGGGATAAGGAAACTACGGATTAATAATTATCTTTAACAAGGAGAAAAAATATCTAACAAGCAGCAATTAGGCATGAAAATTACAAGTAGGCATGTAACAGTTAAAGCAGGGAAAGAAACAATATAGGGAGAACGGGAAAGAAACAGACAAAACAGATAAATTGGCGGCGCACAAGTACTCGTCACCTCACATATACGCCGCTCACATGATTTTCACATAACAATTAAGGCAAGGATTCTTAATCCCTCAAGTCAAAGTTAGACACAAACTTATATCGATCCACAAGCCACTCACTACTCAATTACTGATTTTCCTCTAGTTTCCACCTTCAAACCACTCGTATCTAGACATAATTAACTTAATAACATCAAATATTGCTAAAGAAATCAATTTCAATACATAATTTTAGGTTTCCCAAATTTTACCCCAAAAAGTCAAAAATCGACCCCGGCCCGCTTGGTCAAAACTCGAGGTTCCGACCAAAATCATTCACCTATTCACTCCCGAGCCCAAATATGTAATTAATTTTGGAGTCCGACCCCAAATTGTGGTCTAAATCCCCAATTTGCAAAAACCCTAAATTCTTCCAAAATCCTTAGTTTCTACCATGAAACAACAAAGTTTAGGGCTATGAATTTAATGGGTGATGATGCAAATAGAAGGAAATGAGTTATAGGGTACAAACCTATGAATTAGTGTTGAGTTTCCCCTTCAAAATCGCACCTAGGCCGAGCTCTAATGGAGTGTTTGTGAAAAATGGGTAAAATCCCGTTTTGATTATATTTTGAAGAGTTAGGCAACAGTGTTCGTCGCGATCGCGAAGAGCAACTTACAAAAGACTTATGCGATCGCGAGTAACTGAACCCGTTCGCGAAGGTTTATCTCCCTGACCTTCGCATTCGCGAGATGAGGTTCGCATTCGCGTAGAGTTACTTCATCTCCCTTATCCAGCTCAGCTAAAGCTACGTGTTCGCGTGAGACAGGCCGCGTTCGCGTAGAACAATCCCCCCAGTGCTTCGCGTTTGCGTAGAGTAAAATCCTCCCCCAGCCCAGATCCCCTTCGCGATCGCGAGAATGGCTTCGCGATCGCGAAGCACAATGCATCAGAACACCAACTGCAGCAACACACCAGATTTTCTAAGTTTCAAAACACCCGTAGCCTATCTGAAACTCACCCGAGCCCTCGGGGCTCCAAACCAAACATGCACACAAGTCCTAAAACATCATACGAACTTGCTCGTGCGATCATATCGCCAAATAACACCTAGAACTACGAATTTAGCATCAAATTAAATGAAATTTTCAAGAAAGCTTTAGAATTTCTATTTTCCCAACCGAGCATCCGAATCACGTCAAAGTGACTCTGTTTCTTACCAAACTTCACAAACAAATCATAAATACTATATTGAACCTGTACCGGGCTCCGGAACCAAAATATGGGCCCGATATCAAAAAATGCCAAACATTAATAGGTTCTTACAACCATTAAATTTTTAGACATTTAATTTTCAACAAAAATTCATATCTTGAGTTAGGGATCTCGGAATTTGATTAGGGCATACGCTCAGGTCCTATATTCCAATACGGACCCACCGGGACCGTCAGAACACGGGTACGGGTCCGATTACTCAAAGCGTTGACCAAAGTCAAGTCAAATCAATTTTTAAGGCAAGAACTCTTATTTTTACCAACTTTCGACATAAAAGCTTTCCGAAAATACGTACGAAATGCGCACGCCAATCGAGAAAGGTAAAAATGAGATTCTTAAGGTTTAAGAGCGCATAATCGAGTTCTAAAATATAAGATGACCTTTTGGGGGTCATCATAAAAAGATTTTCAGGTAAAAAATAATATTTGAAAATTAAAGTTATGTTTGGACATGAATACAAATTGGAGCTATTTCTGAATATTTCTGAGTGATTTGAAGTGCATTTTGAAAATTTTGAAAGTTCAACTTGAAGTAAAATTTAAAATTTTGTGATCGAATGCTAATTCTGAAAATAGTAAACAAATTTTTATGGCCAAACGGACCTTAGTTTTGTTTCATTCCAGTTAGATCTATGTATTGTAGCCTAACAATCACATGTTCGGATTCATTTGCCAGCACATAAAAGCTCAATCTCATTATTTGGACGAAAATAAAAAACAAGAAGCTGGACGGAAAAGAAAAGAAGTCCAAAAATCAAGTCAGTTTTCTCTCTCTCTGTCCATCGCTATCATGAGTCATCTTCCCTTCCCCCACACGTTGATTATGTAAAGGGAAGTCATGTGGGACTGGTTGTGCTTCTTCTCTTTCTCTAATTTCAATCCCACCAAATACTATTACCAGAATTTGCTCCCACTTCAACATGATGAAAACCAAACCCCACCATCTCCACTTTCCTTTTCCACAATGATCCTCTCGTCTTGGCTAAGTCGTCGCCGCTTCCGGCGCTACTTGTGTCTCCTTCTTTGCTCTCCTTTTCTTCTTCCTCTTTTCTGTGCTACTTTCCCCTTCATTTTTGCTGCCGAAATCTGCTACCGTCTATGTCATCGCCGCAGCCGCCGATCAACGCCATGGGAAGAGGTTTTAGATGGAAGTTGTCAACAGAGTTTCTTGTTGCAGAGATATCTGGAAGATCAACTGCTTCTTGTGTATAATTGTGGATGTGGAAATGAAGATGAGCTGGAAGATGGGCTCGATGTGCCAATTACAGATTGTACAAGCCCTCTTTTGCAATAATGGAATAGATCGCAAAGATCTTGTTCTCTCTCTCTTCTTTGTTTTGTCTTTGGGTTTTGTATATAAAAGTTAACGTTGACAATTGTTATTCTTATCAAAAGAACGGCAAATAGAGTATTTGTAATATTCGGGATTCTCAAGTCCGTTTGGAGGAAATGGCTCATTTTCATGTTATATTTGCAATTCAACCAAATGGAAGATTTTGACTAATGCATTCTTTTAGACGGGGGTAATCCAATTTGCTAAATGTTGCAAATTTTGTCCCTTGATGAGAAAAATATTTATTTTGGTTCTCATCATATCGTATTTCACCTTTGGTTCATTAATTTGCGTACTATTCGATCTCAAGTATCAATATTTGACGTTAAAATTTTCAATATTTAATTGACATTTAAAGATCCCTCCGGCTCTCTCTCAATGTTTCACTAGCGATATTCTATCAAAACCCAATATTTATCCCCCTCCCCCCCCCCCCTCCCCCAACACGAAAAAAAAAAAAAATGCACACCCCAAACAAAGGGGTTGTATCAATTCAACTAATTATGTACATTGTTTCTAAATGGAAATTTACTTATCTATACTATTATATAAATTTATTTATCACTTTTCTTTAGATTTCTTAAAAATTTCATTCTCTATTTATATTTACTACTTATATACAAAATATTAATAAAGAGAGTGTCCCTTAAAATTAGGATGTAATGACCCGACCGGTCGTTTTGCGTATTCGGACCCCGTTCCCCTAAATAAGACTTTATGTAGTGACTTATCGTGATTTGTGACTTGCGGCGACGGGTGGTTCGGGGTTTGAAAGTGTTTAGAATAGTATAGGAACACTTGGTTCCTTAAGGTTGGCTTTTGAGGTCAAGTTTGACTTCGGTCAATATTTTGAGTAAACAACCTCGGAATCGAGTTTCGACAATTCCAATAGCTTCGTATGATGATTTCGGACTTGTACGTATGTCCGAAATATGTTTTGGATGACCCAGGAGCGTTTCAACGCCAAATAGCGAAATAGAGTTTCCTTAAGTTTGAAATTTGGTTTGGAACGTGATTTTATGTTATCGAGGTCCGAACGGAATTTCGAGACCGAGAATAGTCCCGTTATGTCATTTGTGACTTGCTCGCAAAATTTGGTGTCATTCCGAGTAGTATAGGTCGGTTCGGCGCATTGAAACCAAATTCTAGAACTTAGAAATTCTTAAGTTTGATCCTAGGGGTTTTGAAGGGTGATTTTGAGTTTTAACATTGTTTTGGTTGCTCCGAAGGCTCGAGCGAGTCTGTAATACGATTTGGGACTTGTTGGTATAATCGCACGGGGGCTCGGGTGGGCCTAGGTGCCTCTCGTACCCCAATCGAGGCAAAACAAAACCAGCAGCTTCAGCTGCTGGTGCACCAGATCTGGTGTGACCGCAGGTGCGGTTGCCCAGATCGCAGGTGCGATACCGCCCCCGCGGTCAAGCCATCGCAGGTGAGACCCCAGGGGAGTTGGCCTAAAACCGCAGGTGCAGGCCTTCTCCCGCAGGTGCGGACCTGCCGGTGCGAGATTTCGTCCGCATGTGCGACCGTTTGGTCGCTGGTGCGAGACCGCTGGTGCGGTCCACGAGCCGCAGGTGCGATGTCACTGAAGGCAGTGATCTCATTTAATACGGGAATTGGCCATTTTTCACCATTCCTTCTCCTCCATTGGCGATTTTTAGAGCTTTCAAGAGGGTATTCGGCCTAGTCACTAAGAGGTAAGTAATTTCCATCTAAATGTTAGATTATTACACCAAAACTTAGGTAGATTAACATCAAATTTGTGGAAATCAAAGGGGTTAGAGTAAAAACCTAGGGTTGATGAACTTTAGAAAATTTCACCACTTTCTACCATGAAATCATACAAGATTATATACTAATGATCCTTAGGCTATGGGTGAGCATTATCTTCGAAAATTTTCGGAATCCGAGCATGTGGGCCCGGCGGTGTATTTTGGGATTTCTTCAAGAATAGTGAATTTAATAAATAAGTAGGAGAATTTCCATACTTCTAGCATGAATTGACATATTTATATATCATTTGACTAGTTTCGAGTCCTCGGGTGTAAGATTTGGAGTTTCGGGCGCGTTTTGACCGGGGAGTAGATTCTACGCGAGGTGAGTCTCCTTCCCAACCTTGTAGGAGGGAATTGTCCCCATAGGTAAATGTAAATGATTGAATTGTCCTTAATTGCGGGGTCTACGTACGCGCGAAGTGACGAGAGTCCGTGCGTAGCTACTACTATGTTATGTCGGGTAGAATTTAGGATATCACAAGCATGCCTTTATGTGCCTTACATGTATCTTTACATGTGTTTCTAGTTGCTTATTATCTTTAAGATGGGTATGAGAATATTAGGAAGCTATGTGTAAGTTTAAGTGCTTAAATATCTGAATTCAAGATTTATCCGTGATAAATTCCTGAATTTCCTGACAAATTCTATGTATGTCTACGAGCACCCGTGTCGTATGTATGATTCGCGAGCGGGGTAATGGATGCATCTATGGTTCGTGCCGCTCGACCCTCGGCAGTGCACATTTATTTTTGCGTCGCTTCGGCCGTACGCTTCGGCATATTATGTGCTATGTATTTGACTGAGAGTCTTGTCATTATTAAATAAATTTCCCCACGTGTAAGGGAAACTTGAGACTTTTGTGGTAATTATTGTTTGACTCATGAGAATAAATTGCAGTTTTATATAATTGATACTTCATGCCTTGTGATTTCATGACTACTTTTCCTGTCTAGCCTTATTTATTCATATTGTTGGTTATTGACCCTAGAAAGTATCACGTCTACCTCTCGTCACTACTTCTTCGAGTTTATACGGGATACTCACTGGGTACATATTTGTTTATATGTACTCATGCTACACTTCTGTACTTAATTGTACAGGTTCTGAGGCTGTTGCACCTGGTCACTATTCCGATGTCCGTCATTGAGAGTACTATCTGGATTAGACTACACGGTGAGCTGCTCTTCCTGGCGTTCCTTAGCAGCATTGTGGAGTTTCCATTATCGTTGGATATTCTTTCTACCCTTCCAGACAGTTGTACTTCTATTTTGTGTATTTTGTATATTCCACTAGTCGCATGTGGACTTGTGACACTAGGTCTTGGCACACGTAGTTGAATTGCTAGTATTTTGCTACTCTGTTTATGCTGGCAAACGAGTTTTGAGTTACTTTAAATCACTTTGCCTCACTTCTTCACTCTCATTAAAGGACTTCTTAAATTAAAACTGGACAAGTGTTTGAACATCCCATTAACTTAAGTAATTCCGTTAGCAAACTAGTGTTGGCTTGCCTGACTCCGGTGTTGGGCGCCATCACGACCTGAATAGGAATTTGGGTCATGACAACATGGTCAGAGCTCTAGGTTCACGTAGGTCTCACAAGTCGCAAGCAAACCTAGTAGAGTCTTGCGGATCGATACGAAGACGTCTGTATTTATCTTCGGGAGGCTACAGGGTGTTAGGAAAATCTCTCTTTATTCTTATTCTATCGTGCAGTCGATGGTCTTACTAAATATCATTCTTCTATTCTCTCACAGATGCTGAGGACTCGTGCAACTGATATCTCAGACCCGGGAGATGCCGCTACCCCCGCCGTCCGAGGTAGAGGCAGAGGCCGGGGTAGGGCACCGGCCCGAGGTAGGGTACGAGGGCGTCCTAGAGTTGCGCCACTAGCACCCCCAGAGGATCCCATCATTGGGAAGCAGGATGAGGTGCCTCCAGAAGATCATGCCCCAGCAGATTTTATGACTGCACCAGGCTTCCAGGAGGTCATGGGCCGTACGATGCGGTTCATGGATACTATTACCCAGGCTGGTTTATTTCCAGCGGATCCTGCCACATCTCAGGCGGGAGGGGGAGTTCAGACCCCTACAACCCAGGCCGCGGGTCATGCAACGGCAGTATATCAGACTCCGGGTACTTCTCCTGTGGGTGGAGCACAGTCAGCAGCAGCAGCATCAGAGCCTAGATTAGCTGCGGACGGTGATCCGCAGAAGTTACTTGACAAATGGACTCGATTGCACCCTCCTGTCTTCGGAGGTGAGAGAGGTGAGGACGCCCAAGACTTTATTGATAAGTGCAGGGACAGACTGCACAACATGAGGTTTTTGGAGTCCCACGGAGTTGATTTCACTACTTTTCAGCTAGAGGGAAGGGCCCGCAGATGGTGGCAGTCATTCCTCCCGGGTAGGCCAGCAGGTTCCCTTCCTCTCTCATGGGAGCATTTCACTCAGCTGTTCCTGGACAGGTATATTCCACCCTTCGAGAGGGAAGAGCTGCGGTATCAGTTTGAGCAGCTGGAGCAAGGGCAGATGACGGTGACGGATTACGAGGCCAGGTTTTCAGAGTTGTCCCGTCATGCCCTCATGATTATTCCTACAGATGCTGAGAGAGTGCGGAGATTTGTAGCTGGGTTGCACTCAGGTATCAAGGCCAACATGGCCCGAGAGGTTGAGGTGGGTACTCCCTATCAGCTTGTGGTTGAGATAGTTCGTCGGATCAAAGGTTACCGATCGAGGGGCAGAGAGCAGGGTCAGCAGGATAAGAGGGCTAGATTTTCTGGAGATTTCAGAGGTGCCCCAGCCAGGGGTAGAGGTCAGTCTGGTAGAGGCCAGCCCAGTAGGCCTCCATATTCAGCTCCACCACCACCTCCCCGTGGTGCTCTAGTGAGGCCGTATCTCAGCGCCATGCCGGAGAGTTCTTACCACCCACCAGCCATTCAGGGTTACTCCATCGGGTATTCAGGTCATCAAGGGTCTTCTAGTTCTTACTTCAGTGCTATGCTAGAGGTTTCTCACCGTCCCCAAGCTATCCAGGGTTCTTCTTCTTCAGGGCAGCAGGACATGCCTTCAGTGAGGTGCTATGAGTGTGGGGATTCAGGCCATATGAGGAGGACTTGTCCCAGACTTCGGGGCAAGGCTGTTCAGCAGAGTTATCAGCCTACATACTCAGCACTGGCGCCCCCCCCCTCCCCCGTCCACCCAGAGGTGGAGGACAGGCTGGTAGAGGTCGTCCCAGAGGTGGAGGCCAGTCAGGGGGAGCTCAGCTAGCTCCTAATCAGTCCAGCGGAGGTCAGTCTTTAGGTACTCCATCCAGATTTTATGCTATTCCGGCCCGAGCAGATACAGTGGCCTCAGACGCCGTGATCACAGGTACTATTTCAGTATGTGGTAAGGAGGCATCAGTGCTATTTGATCCAGGATCTACTTATTCATATGTGTCATCCATATTTGCTTGTTTTCTGGATGTTCCTCGTGAGTCCTTCGTTTCTCCTATATATGTATCCACTCCCGTGGGTGATTCTGTGGTGGTAGACCGGGTCTATCAGACTTGTGTGATCACCTTTTGTGGGTTCGAGACTAGAGCGGACCTTCAATTGCTCGACATGGTTGATTTTGAGATTATTGTGGGCATGGATTGGCTATCTCCTCATCATGCCATCTTGGATTGCCATGCCAAGACGGTTACTTTGTCCATGCCCGAGTTGCCTAGGATGGAATAGAGAGGTTCCTCAATTAGTGCAGCCAGTAGAGTTATTTCCTTCCTGAAGGCTCGACATATGGTCGAGAAAGGTTGTTTGGCGTATCTTGCTTATGTGCGGGACACCACCGCCGAGTTTTCGATGATTGATTCAGTGCCAGTTGTTCAAGATTTTGTGGATGTCTTTCCTTCAGACCTTCCGGTCATGCCTCCGGATCGAGATATCAATTTTTGTATTGATGTAGCTCCAGGCACTCAGCCTATTTCTATTCCTCCGTACCGTATGGCTCCGAAGGAGTTGAAGGAGCATCTTGAGGAGTTGTTGGCTAAGGGGTTTATCAGGCCGAGTGTATCGCCGTGGGGTGCTCCAGTTCTATTTTTAAAGAAGAAATATGGGTCTATGCGTATGTGTATTTATTACCGCCAGTTGAACAAGGTTACCGTTAAGAACAAGTATCCATTGCCACATATCGATGATTTGTTTGGCCAGTTGCAGGGTGCCAGGGTATTTTCTAAGATGGATTTGATATCAGGGTATCACCAGCTAAGGACTCGGGATTCGGATGTTCCGAAGACTACTTTTCGTACGAGATATGGCCATTATGAGTTCCTTGTGATGTCCTTTGGCTTGACTAATGCCCAGCATCATTCATGGACTTGATGAACAGGGTGTTCAGGCCGCATATTGATTCCTTTGTCATCGTCTTCATTGATGACATTTTGATTTACTCACGTAGCCTGGGAGAGCACGAGTAGCATTTGAGAGTTGTGCTCCAGACCTTGCGAGAACAGAAGCTATATGCTAAGTTCTCCAAGTGTGAGTTTTGGTTGGATTCCGTGGAATTCTTGGGACATGTGGTATCTGGAGAGGGTATCAAGGTTGATCCTAAGAAGATTGAGTCAGTTCAGAGTTGGCCACGTCCTACTTCAGCGACAGAGATCAGGAGCTTCTTGGGTCTAGCAGGCTACTACTGGCGATTTGTGGAGGGCTTTTCATTCATTGCAGCCCCATTGACTAGATTGACTCAGAAGAATGCTCCATTTCGGTGGTCTGACGAATGTGAGGCGAGCTTTCAGAAGCTCAAGACGACATTGACTTCAGTACCAGTTCTAGTATTGCCTTCCGGTTCGGGGATGTATACGGTGTATTGCGACGCTTCACGCGTTGGCTTGGGGTGCGTATTGATGCAGGAAGGGAGAGTTATTGCTTATGCTTCGTGCCAGTTGAAGGGTCATGAGAAGAATTACCCTGTACACGATTCAGAGCTGGCAACGATAGTTCATGCTCTTAAGATTTGGAGGCATTACTTATATGGGGTGTCTTGTGAGGTTTAAACAGACCACCGCAGCTTGCAGCACTTGTTCAAGCAGAGGGATTTTAATTTGAGGCAGCGCAGGTGGATTGAGTTACTAAAGGATTACGACATCACCATTCTTTACCATCTGGGCAAGGCGAATGTGGTAGTAGATGCTTTGAGTAGGAAGGTGGAGAGTATGGTAGCTTGGCTTATATTGCAGCAGAGGAGAGACCTCTAGACTTGGACATTCAGTCCTTGGCAAACCGCTTGGTGAGGTTAGATCTTTCGGAGCCTCGTCGAGTTCTAGCTTATGTGGTTGCTCAGTCTTCATTATTGGGGGAGATCAAGGTTCGACAGTATGATGACCCGTGTTTGGCAAAACTACGGGAGACAGTGGTTCAGGGTGGTGCCAAGGAGGGTACTATTGGAGAGGATGGTGTTCTGAGACTTCAGGGTCGTTTGTGTGTTCCTAATGTTAATGGATTGAGGCAGAGGATTCTAGAGGAGGCACACAGTTCTCGGTATTCTGTTCATCCTGGTGCTACGAAGATGTATCGTGATCTGAAACAGCATTTCTGGTGGAGACGGATGAAGAGGGACATTGTGGAGTATGTGGCTAGGTGTCTTAATTGCCAGCAGGTTAAATATATGCACCAGAGGCCAGGAGGCCTACTTCAGCAGATGCCCATTCCTGAGTGGAAGTGGGAGCGCATTACTATGGACTTTGTGGTTGGGTTGCCTCGGACGTTGCGGAAGGTTGAGGCGGTTTGGGTTATTGTGGATAGATTGATCAAATCGGCGCATTTCATTCCTGTAGCTACTACTTATACTTCTGAGAGGTTAGCTCAGATCTACATTCGAGAGATAGTTCGGTTACACGGTGTACTGGTGTCCATTATATCAGATCAAGGTCCTCAATTCACCTCGCACTTCTGGTGAGCATTGCACAGAGATATGGGTACTCAGATATATCTCAGCACAGCACTTCACCCACAGATTGCTGGTCAGTCGGAGCGTACAATTCAGATATTTGGAGGACATGCTCCGAGCATGTGTGCTTGACTTTGGAGGACAGTGGGACCAGTTCTTGCCTTTGGCCGAGTTTGCTTACAATAATAGTTATCAGTCCAGCATCGAGATGGCTCCATTTGAGGCTTTGTATGGTTGGCGATGTCGTTCTTCTATCGGGTGGTTTGAGCCTGGTGAGGCTAAGTTATATGGTATAGACCTGGTGAGAGATGCTTTAGAAAAGGTGAAGTTAATTCAGGAGAGGCTCCGCACAGCACAGTCTAGACAGAAGAGCTACGCGGATCAGAGGGCACGTGATGTGTCAATTATGGAGGGAGATAAGGTTCTGCTGAAGGTTTCGCCGACGAAGGGTATTATGAGATTCGGGAAGAAGGGAAAGTTGATCCCGAGGTTTATAGGTCCTTTCGAGGTATTGAGGCGAGTTGGAGAGGCGCTTATGAGCTTGTGTTCACGTCCCACCAACACTACTATATAATTAGACAGGCACGGGTCGTGTAGCTTTTACCCGAGAAGGTCGGGATCGAATCCACAGAGAGTCTTTATATGGGAGTGAGGGCCTAAGTGAGCTAATAGGGGAGAGTGTTACTAATTACACTTCTAAACATATTGGGTTGAACTATACTAAGATTAGTTCTAAGGATTTTGTACTAACTAATATTGCGATGTTTTTGTTGGTGTTTTCTTATATTGATAAAGGAACTAGGGTCGTGACCTTTTCCTAGGTGGATGTACGACGAGTTTCAAGTCTAAGATCGAGGAATTCACTAGGGATACAGCTATAGCCAATGCACTCAGGTGCCCACTCTATACCTCTCGGTAGTTTGAGTGGCATTACCCAAATTGACTCTCTCGAGACCAATGGGGTATCAATTAAGCAGGCAAGTAAGGCTTAGGTAGGGTATTACTCTCTCGAGATTTAACCCATTAATTAGGGCTCAAGTAGGGTTTTACCATTTCTGGGATCAACCCAATTGATTGGGACTATCAATCTATTGATAATGCCCTAATTTCCTATTAGGCTAATTTCCTAGATTCAAGTCCTCTTTCTCAAGAAGGACCCAAGTCATGAAAGGGCTAATTAGTGTCTGCATCCACCAATTATAGCAATAACAACACCAAATTAGCCTAAATAGCTAACACCCACTAATTTCCCAACCTTAATTTAACAAACCCATTACATACCCACACTAGGGTTGAGCCACAACCCTAGCTAATGGGTCTAGCTACTCATAATCAAAGTAGAAACTAATGATAGAGAAGAAGAAGAACCCATTAATCTATAATTAACAATGAAAATTGAAATTCCAATGTTAAAATAGCAAGAACAAAGCTAAAAATGCAAAACCCTAGGCACAAGAACGAGTTTCATCTCTGAAAATTCCCAGATCTCTAATTTTTTTTAGAAAATAGCCTATTTATAGTCTGCCAGAACTTCAGACAAAAATGCCCCTGCTGGGCCACCGCAGACCGCGAAAACAAGACTGCGATCCGCGAAAATCATCTGGGTCTTCACTGCTGGGCTGCTGAAATTGAACCACCGCGGACCGTAAAATTGGGACCGCGGTCGCGGTGAGTTTTGCCTTGGAACTGGTTCTCTGAATTTGATCTTCGCGGACCGTGAAACCATGGCCGTGGCCGCGGTGGAACCCTGCTTTGCCTGCAGCATCTCTGAAGTCAGCCACCGCGGTCCGCGAAAACTGGACCGCGGCCGCGGTGGCCTTTTGCCTGATAACTTTTTGTTGTCTTCGATCCTTGTGCTGGATTCACTCCTATTTTGAGCATGTTTTAGACTGAGTGTCCTCATTTTTGGTTCAATCCTGCAACAAGCACAACGTGTAAGCTTTCCGGGCTATTTTGTGTACGATTATATCCAAAACTCAAGTATAGAGGAACGGAAAACGAGGCAAAAATCCAAGTTATCAACTCCCCCAAACTTAAGCTCTTGCTTGTGCTCAAGCAAACAAAATTAACCCCACCCATGTGATAGATTCCTCGAAAATTTGGCTGTTCAACTAGCATCAATTGGAACTAACCATAGCCCTTAATACACATGCATCATTGACATTGTTTGAATCTTTTAAAACCATAGTTTCAAGTGTGATACAAGAGCTTCAAGAGTTGTTCCAACTCATCAGTGCAACTCTAACTACCACCTTGGTCAGTGTGGATCCCAGACTCTTATTCCGCGACTTTCCCTAAGCACCTCACTTTTAGAATAATAACACTCAGAACAAGGAATATAGGGAATCACTCATCTCTCATCAAGGAAAAAGTAACAAGTCCGGCTCGAAGTACCATAGGCTTGCCCTTTGTGTAAATCACCACTAATGTAGGCTTCACTCGACTTGAGACCATACAGGGCTTTTGTGGAATCATAATGAAGGCTTTTGGTCAAGGGTAGGAAGTATTTGGTCAGAGTGAGTTCTATCTTTCCTTAGGCACTTCATTTTTAACTGTACTCACATTTTCTTGACTTTTTGAATCATTTTATCTTTTACAGGGTTGGAGAGACACATTGTCAAACCTTTTTGTTCATTCTAGGCACTTTTCTTCACTTTTATACATTCCAAACCTTTTGTAACACTTTTGTTTTTCATCAATTCCCTTTTATTTCTTTTTGTTGTTCATGCTTTTCTTTTCTATTCTTTTTCATTGCCTTTTCTCTTTTCTTTCTTTTGTGCCTTCTTTTCCACTTAATTGCATCCCTCGTCTCTCCCCCAAACTTATGCTTTTTGCCTAGAGCCAAGGAAAGATCGGGTGCCAAGAGAGGGTAAAAGAATGGTTGAAGGCTTGTAGCTTGGTTATCGAAAGAAGAGTTTAAGGCTCAAATGGGTTGACTAGGGAACATGTGTTTTGGAAGGCCATGGAAGTGTCCAGTTTTGTTCAAGTCAAGGGAAGCCTATAGTCACTTCTCAAGTCAAGTTATACCTCGAATTTCGCCTAGACAACACTCAGGGCAAGTACTAGACTTGTGGCACGGAACTTAGACTTGCAATTCGAATTCCTCACCACTCAATGCTAGGGGATTGCCAAAGAAACCGAGTCGAGGGCCCGCTACGACCTTGGTCGTGTTTTGAGTAACAAAAATGGTCCCGAAGAACCACCCGATGAATATCGGTCAACACAAGAGTCTCAAGATCGCCACCATCACCCTCTTAAACACAACGGTTTGTCTTTGACCATGGGATCAAAGGAAACTGTGTTAGGCCCAAGTGAAGCTTTTCTTGAGGCACCGTTATTCATTAACTAGAAAAAGGAGAAAAAAAAGAAGAAAAACCAAAACCAAAAACAAAAAGAAGGGGAAAAAAGACAGACTCAACCCTTAAGAAGGTTGTCACGCCATCTATCCTTGGGAAGAGCCACCTGGTTCACACAAATCCACCTTTTGGAAAGAACCGTGGCGTTAAGAAAACCAAAGGTTATTGCCCGCGCGAAAACTAAACAAGAGCTATAAAAGAAAAATAAGAAGCTATAAAATAAAAAGTGCGTAAAGTAAAGTGCGTGGGATAGAATGAATATGTACATGAGGGCAATTTAGACGAATATACATAGAGGATGAATATTTACAATGGATAATTAACTTATACATACCAAAAATAGAAAAGTCTACAGTACCAAAATGGAAATAAAGTAATGAAAAGAAAGAAAAATATTGTCATAATTATACAACCCATGATATCAAATGCCTAACAGGGCCACTCCCCAAACTAAGATATATCATTGTCCTCAATGCTACATATCAAATATAGACAATTCGCTCACTTCGGGAAGAGCGGACGGAAAGAGAAGGCCTTTGTCCTATCTGCTTCTTCCTCTTCCCAGGACAACGGTAAACGTGAGGAATGGCACCTCCGCCCTACTAAAGAAGTAAATAATGGGAGAGAGAGAGAGAGGAGAGAAAACTCCCTATTAGCCCTCGGCCTGCTATGGTCCATGTTGCTGCTGCTGAATCTGTGAAGAGGTAGGGTCTGGTGGTGGCTGAGACAATGGCAGTGCCGGGTCTGCTACTGCTGCCTGAGGCTGGGCCTGTGGAAGGATTGGGTCAACTGCTACCTGAGAGTGAGATCCTGATGTCTGGGCCTCCTGGCTCTGAGTGGAAGGCTCTGCCAATACAAGCTTGATGCCCTGAGGACGGGGCATCATCTTCCTCTTCTTTAGAGGCCTAATCGGATCCTCTTCGGGCACTGACTGCTGCTGCTGCTGTGAAGGCTGATGTGACTGTTGCGGCTGCTCAGCGGGATCTGCTAGCAACATCTCCAAGGGTATCTGATCCCCCGTAAGAGTATCCACCTCCTTTCTCAACTTTGCTACCTCCTCCTTCGATGCTTGAGTCTTTCTCAATTTCTTTGTCTCTTTGGCCAACTGTGTTAGTGCTCTCTCATGGGCACCAACTGCATCCAAGATCTTCTGTTGGTTGGCCAGAATCTCCTTTAGGGCGTGCTCAATGTACTGTGGGACCTGCGGTGGGGGGGGAGGGGGAGTAGCTGGAGCTGCCACAACTGTAGAAATTGCGGCCAGCTTTGTTGTTGTTGACTGCATCCAAGTAGTGAGGCTGGTGAGAGTCTAGTTCAGCCTGTGAGTAGTCATGGGGTAGGCTCTGGTGGAGGGGATGTATGTGCCGGTAGAGGAGGAGGGGCCTGGAACTCCTTCAGGAATGGATGGCTGGGGAAGTGAAGATGCCTCAACCACCACTGGCTCATCAGACTGGCCAGTGTAAGCAACTGACATACCCTTTGACTTCTTCTTCGGGTTGTCATCATCTTTAAGATCATACCAAGAGAAGGGCTTGATGGGCTTTACTTTGTTGTCAAACCTCTTCTTGGTTACCCCCTGATCTTCACAATAAAGAGTCAAATAATGAGGGAAGGGGTAAGAAGTGTCACATGTGCTGACAACCCGGCTAATCACCTCTGACATCACATTCCCCACATTGATGGGGTATCCAGCCATGATAGATGCCACTAGTACAGCCCGACTGAGAGGGAGCGTCTTATCATGATGTGTCGGGTCAAGTCTGCTGCAGACAAATGTCTCCCACCTTTTTGCTTCAAAATTAATGGACTTCCTAGAGATGGGCTTCCCAGCAGTCAGCCACTCTGGAGTCTCCCCGGGCCTAGCCAAGTGCAAAGCCAACCAATTTCTAGCAGCATCTTTTTCATCCAACCGCTCTCGATACAAGTGATCATCAACATCATCCATCTCCAAGTATTCATTTATTGACTTTCCATCGAAGGGCACTGTGAGATTTCTGATCTGAGATGCCTTTGAGTCCTTTTCGAGAAATAAGAGATTGGTGTAGAACTCTTTCACTATGTGTTCATTGGCATCAGGAAGATATTCATTGTAGTAATTCCACCCTCGTCGGTCTCGGAACTGTTGTTTCATATTAGGGTTGTAAGTCGCCAACTTCTTAGCAGAAAAAGTCCGCTCCGGAATGATTGAGCGTGAAGTCCACAAATCCCTGAACCTGTGAAATGTTGATTCACTAACAAATATGTCCTGCCATGCATCCGGATTGTGAGTCCTCTCAACCACCTCAACCACATGTGGTTCACCCTCATTGTCATTACTAGAGTCCTCATCAGATAAGGACGCTGTCGGGGAGGTGGTGTCCGTATGACCGGCCTCATGGTCTGAGCCCTCAGATGACTCAGCATGTGCAGATTCTTGCTCCGCTACTTGGGCTGGTTCTTGGGTAGGGGGAGAATCATCTGAAGGTTCATTGGTTAATCTGAATATAGAGGAGTCGTCCTTTACATATTCCGGGATGGACTCAGAAGAGGGTTCCGAAGGAACATAGTCACTATCAGAGTTAGAAGCCGCTTTGTCAGCCTTCCGGATAATTTTCCTTGTATGCTTAATAGATTCCCGTACTTGAGGAGTTAGCTTCCTCATTGTCTTTCCTTTCCCTCGGGAGGACTTTTCTCCCCCTGTTGGTTTACGACCACCGCCCCGCGATTGAACCATTTTCTGCAAACAAACACAAGTAGATATGGTTAGTATCAAAAATAATGTAGCACAGTTTGATACATTGAATATTGAGGAACAACTGTGCTGCTGAAGGACAACCGTGGACCGCGGACCGCGGTGGTTGACCCAAGGGAAAACATCTCTCTGAATGTTCACTTCGCGGACCGCGAAAAGGCAACCGCAGCCGCGAAGCTTGAGGTTCAGAGAGGTATCATGCAGAACAAAAGGGACCGCGGGCCGTGAAAAGTCAACTGCAGTCCGCGAAAAATTGACCGCGGACCGCGAAGATGACTGAGACTTAGGGCTTCAAGATTTTACTGTTTTATGCTAAATTATTGACCCCTACATATTTATTCAGGGTAACTGAATACCAAGGGCCTAAAATGAACATTTGTGGACTAACCCTAGCATTTTGAAAGCCTAAAAGTGATTTAAAAACTATGAGAAGAAGAGAAGAAGTTACCAATTAATGAAGAAAATAAGAAAATTAAGAATTTAACTAATCACAAATGCACTTACTAGATGCTTGGATGAAGTGTTGGATGAATGAAATGATGTTCGGGTTAGGTAGGATGAAGACACAGTTCACAGATGCTCTGGGTAGTTCAAGTGCATAAAGTAAGAAATGAAGCCCTAATAGTCTATTTATAGAAATCAGAGGGGGCCCAACTTACCCACCGATGACCGCGAAAAACCAACCGTGGTCACTGAAACGACCTGGGTCTGCAGCAAATGGACTTCGCGAACTGCGGCCGCGAAGCAAACTTCAGAAGAAGCCTCTTTTATGATACTTAGAAAATTTTTGGACCAACTAGGCTTCGCGGACCGCGATAAATCAACCGTGGTCGCGAGGAAAACTTCATAGAGTTGTATTTTTGACACTTAGTCAAATTTTTGCACCAAAAGGGCTTCGCGGACCGCGAAACATCGTCCGCAGCCGCGAAGCAAACTTCAGAGAGTTGTATTTTTGACACTTAGTCAAATTTTTGCACCAAAAGAGCTTCGCGGACCGCGAAAAATCGACCGCGGCCACGAACCAAACTTCAGAGAGTACCCTATTCATTACTTAGCCAAATTTCCTATGTCAAAATCAACCTACACATCCAAAACCAGTTAGTGTAATAGTGAAACCTATTCTAACAAGAAAAATAAAGAAAAATGAAAGCAAAGACACTTGGGTTTCCTCCCAAGAAGCGCCTGATTTAACGTCGCGACACGACGCATGATACCACAATCACTTCAAATGAAGGAGGCCACCACGTGGCTATCATTGATTTTTCCAAGATAATGCTTTACCTNGGAGTAACACATACTACTTCAAACGGCCCGCTCCACTTGGACTTGAGCTTTCCCGGGAATAATCTCAACCGGGAGTTGAACAATAATACCAGGTCACCGACCTTGAACTCTTTACCTCGAGTATATTTGTCATGTAAGTACTTCATATTGTCCTTATACAAGGACGAGCTTGAGTACGCATGGAATCTAACTCGTTCAATTGTTCCACTCTGAGGTATGCAGCAACATCCCATTCCAAGTTCAATTTCCTCAAGGCCCACATAGCCTTGTGTTCCAATTCTACGGGACGGTGGCAAGCTTTTCCGAAGACCAAACGATATGGGGACATCCCAATTGGTGTCTTGTAAGCAGTTCTGTAAGCCAAAAGAGCATCATCTAGTTTCTTGGCCCAGTCGGTTCTATTGGCATTGACCGTCTTGGAAAGAATACTCTTTATCTCCCTGTTAGACACTTCAACTTGGCCACTAGCTTGAGGGTGGTACGGGGTGGTGACTTTATGATTGACCCCATACTTAGAAAGTAAGGAGTCAAAAACTTTGTTGCAAAAATGTGACCCCCCGTCACTGATAATAGCCCGCTGAGTACCAAACCTAGTAAAGATGTTCTTTTGAGAAAGACTATCATACTCCGCGCTTCATTATTTTGAAAGTCCGCGGCTTCCACCCATTTTGACACATAATCAACCGCAACCAATATATACGCATTTCCACATGAACTCACGAAAGTCCCCATGAAGTCGATGCCCCAAACATCAAAGATGTCTACCTCAAGAATAGAATTCAAAGGCATCTCGTCCTTTTTGGAAATTCCCTCGGCTCGTTGGCATTCATCACATCTCTTGACTAGTTCACTAGCATCCTTATACAAGGTAGGCCAAAAGAACCCACAACTAAGCACTTTAGAGGTTGTTCTCGCCCCTCCGTGATGACCACCATACGGTGAGGAGTGGCAAGACTCAAGGATAGCTATTTGATCTTCTTCCGGAACACATCTCCGAATCACCCCGTCGGTACAAATCTTGAAAAGATAAGGCTCGTCCCAATAAAAATCCGAGTTGTCCCTTCTAAGATTTTTTTCTTTGGTTGGAAGAGAGCTCACAAGGGACAACTCCGGTGACGAGGTAATTGGCAATATCCGCGAACCAGGGCATTTCTTTCATTGACATTGCAAGTAGTTTCTCATACGGAAAACTGTCATTGATCTCAAGTTCGTCACAAGGACGTCCTTGCTCCTCCAACCGGGATAAATGATCGGCAACTTGATTTCACTCCCTTTTCGGTCCACGATCTCCAAATCAAATTCTTGTAATAATAACACCCATCTCATTAGCCTTGCGTTGGAATCCTTCTTTTTCATAAGATAACAGAGTGCATCATGGTCGTTATGGACTACGACCTTGGCACCCATCAAGTAAGGCCGAAACTTCTCCATGGCGAAGACTCTAGCTAGAAGCTCCTTTTCTGTGACTGTGTAGTTCATTTGAGCAGAATTCATTGTCTTGCTGGCATAGTAAATTGGATGAAAAACTTTATTCACCCTTTGTCCAGAACAGCCCCCACAACAACATCGCTTGAATCACACATGAGTTCAAATGGTGCATTCCAATATGGAACCGTGATGATGGGAGTAGTAGTGAGCTTGTGTTTTAAGAGTTCAAAAGCATGCATACAATGCTCATCAAAATTGAATTTAGCATCCTTCTCAAGCAACTTGCATAATGGATTCACCACCTTAGAGAAATCTTTGATAAAGCGCCGGTAAAAACATGCATGGACGAGGAAACTTCGGACTCCTCTCACTGAAGTAGGTGGTGGTAACTTTGAAATAACCTCTATCTTTGCTTTGTCGACCTCAATGCCATTTCTTGAAATCTTATGGCCCAACACGATTCCCTCTTCCACCATAAAGTGGCATTTTCCCCAATTCAAGACCAAATTCGTTTCTTCACACCGAGCAAGGACTCTATCAAGATTACCGAAGCATTCATCGAAAGAATCCCCGATGACACTAAAGTCATCCATAAACACTTCAAGAAAGTCCTCCACCATGTCGGTGAAAATTCCCATCATACATCTTTGGAAAGTGGTTGGGGCGTTGCAAAGCCCGAATGGCATATGAGCAAAAGCAAAAGTGCCATATGGGCAATTAAAAGTAGTCTTCTCTTGATACTCCGGGGCGATCAAAATTTGATTATATCCAGAATACCCGTCGAGAAAACAATAGAAGGACCGGCCCGCAAGTCTATCCAACATTTGATCAAGGAATGGTAAAGGAAAATGATCTTTCCGGGTTACTTTGTTGAGTTTGCGATAATCCATGCAAACCCTCCATCCGGTGATTTTTCTAGTAGGAATGAGCTCATCTTTGTCGTTCTTGAACACCTTCATACCACCCTTTTTTGGGACGCATTGAACCGGGGAGATCCAAGCGCTGTCCGAAATCGAGTGGACAACACCCGCATCTAGCCATTTAATTATCTCTTTTTTTACCACCTCTTGCATAGATTCATTCAATCTTCGTTGATGTTCCACGGAGGGTTTGGCACCATCCTCCAATATAATCTTGTGCATGCAAAAGGCAGGGCTAATACCCCGAATATCCGCCAAGGTCCACCCGATCGCTTTCTTCCTCCTCCTTAGCACTTTCAAAGTTGAATCTACCTGCACTTGGGTTAAGCAAGAAGAAAGAATAACTGGTAAAGTACAAGAGGGACCAAGGTATTCATACCTGAGATGAGAAGGAAGGGGCTTCAATTCCAGATTCGTAGGTTCTTCAATTGATGGCTTTGTTGGCGGGGTCTTCCTGTTCTCCAAATCCAGGGACAATTTTATGGGAGTGTAAGAATAGGACCCCATGCCTTGAAGGGCATGGGTGCTCTCAAGAACACCATCTACCATTGAATCCTCATGATTCAACAAGGCCAACTCCATAGGGTCATCCAAATTTATCATCGCACTGGCATCATCAATAATAACCTCAGAAATGAGGTCCATAAAAGAGCAAACTTTAGTGTTGTTGGGCTCATGGATTTGCAAACATGGAAGACCACTTTTTCATCACCCACTCTGAATGTGAGTTCTCCCGCTTCAACATCTACCAGGGCCTTACTCGCAGCAAGGAAAGGCCTCCCTAAGATTATGGGGACTTCAAAATCGACCTCACAGTCGAGGATCACAAAATCTGCCGGCAATATGAACTTGTCCACTCTCACCAAAACATCATCAATGATACCTATGGGCCTCTTCATTGATCTATCCTCCATTTGCAAGCACATAGATGTCGCCCTAGGTTGTCCAATACCCAAGGTCTTGAACACAGAATATGGCATCAAATTTATGCTTGCCCCAAGATCACATAGAGCTTTTGCAAAGTTTGCACTACCAATCGTGCAAGGAATAGTGAAGGCACCCGGGTCTTCAAGTTTTGGCGCCATGGAGTGAATAATAGCACTAACTTGGTGAGTCATTTTGATGGTCTCACACTCCATGGACCATTTTATTTGTCACTAAGTCCTTCATGAACTTAGCGTAACCCGGCATCCGCTCCAAAGCTTCCACCAATGGAACATTTATAGTAAGACTTTTCATCATATCAAAGAACTTTTTAAACTGAGTTTCTTGTTTCTGTTTTGCTAATCTCTGAGGATAGGGAGGAGGTGGCCTAGGCAAATGTGCCTTGGGGGCCACAGGTTCTGGCATGTCAATTATGTGTTCCCTAGATGGGTTCACATTCTTTTTCAAGTCCTCCCCATTGTCATGAATGTCAATTCTTACTTCACCTTCTCTTGGCTCATCTGTCACTTGTTCCACATCAACCGGTGATTCTTATTGAGGCATGTCTTCATCATCAACAATAATCTTCTTTTGCCCCGAAGTACTCACTACACCACCTTTTCCACTCCTTGTAGTCACCGCCATGGTGTGACCGGTATTGTTATTATTCCCACCCTTGGGGTTCACCACCGTATCACTCGGTAGTGCACCCTTCGGGCGTGTGTTTAAGGCATGTGAAATTTGGCCCATTTGCACTTCGAGATTCCAGATAGAAGTATTGTGAGAGGCCGACTGAGCTTCTGAGTCTGCATTCTTTTCCATCATCTGTTTGAACATGCTCTCTATTCTACCCATGTCGGAGCTTGAAGAATTTTGACCCTGAGATTGATATGGAGGAGGGTTGCTTGGTTGTTGGGACATCGGGGGCCTTTGAAAGCCCGACCCCCGACTACCTTCACCTACCCAATTGTTGTTGTTATTTCTTCCACTCCAACTCTCCTCGTTGTTGTTACCCCATTGCTTGTCATTATTGTTGTTCCATTTACGATCACCACTATTGCCCCAATTTCTAGAATTGTTGTTATTCCAGTTTCGTTGCCTTTGATTACCCCAGCTTTGACTATTACCCTGATTTCTCCAACCTTGGTTGTTGCCTTGACTATTACCATGCCCTTGATAATTGTTGGCATACATGACATCTTCATCTTGGTCATCAAAATCCTCATCTTGGTCATGACTACTCGGCCCTTGATCACCTTGATCTCCACGGCTTTGCCTAGCATTCCCCCGGGGTCTCCTTTGCACATTAACTCCTTCCATAGCATTCCTTTGCTTAGACCCTTGCAATTGTTGGAGTTGGGCCTTAGCAAGTTGGTTCCTGGTTGTTGTAAGTTCGGCAATTGGTTGCCCTTGTTCCTGGAGGTCCTTGTGGAGGCTATTTATATCGGTTTCCCTTTGAGGCACATTTTCTCTACTTTGCCATGCCGAAGAAGTGTCGGCCATTTCATCTAGAATGTCACATGCCTCCGGGTAGATAAGCTTCATAAAATTACCCCCGTCCAATTAGTTTACCACACACTGATTCACCGTATTGATTCCCCGGTAGAAGGTTTGTTGTATCATAGCCTCGGTCATGTCATTATTCGGACACTCCTTGACCATGGTCCGATAGCGCTCCCATATTTCATGTAATGGCTCGTTTGGCTCTTGTTTGAATGCCAAAATCTCATTACGAAGAGCCGCCATGTGGCTTGGAGAAAAGAACTTGGCAATAAACTTATCTGCAAGCTCGTCCCAAGTAGATATAGAGTGGTTTGGTAGACGCTCCAACCAATCCAATGCCTTTCCTCGAAGTGAAAAGGGGAACAATCGGAGTCTAAGAGCATCCTCCGACACGTTGGTTTGCTTACTCCCCCAACAAGTATCAACGAAGCCCTTGAGGTGCTTGTAGGCATTTTGATGTGAAGCTCCAGTGAAATACCCTCTTTGTTCAAGGAGAGTGAGCATGACATTGGTAATTTGAACGTTCCCCACCCAAATTCTCGGCGGGACTATGGCACTGGCGTACCCCTCATTTGGTAGGACCCGAGAGGCAACTCTAAGATGTGGAGGTGGCGGAGGGTCTGGGATATCATCTTGGTTGTTGGCCTGTCGGCCCTTTCTTTGAGGAGGAGGTTGATTAATTTCCTCCTCTTGGTCATCAAATACCCCCTCCACCGGGATCACGTTGCACAGTGGATCAGCCATATTACCTGAATAGTATCAAACAAAAGAGTCAAAAACAGAAGGAAAGAGAAACACACTACACTTCTAGTCACTAAGATAGTCACACCGTTAGACTCCCCGGCAATGGCGCCAAAAAGTGTTCACGTCCCACCAACACTACTATATAAGTAGACAGGCACGGGTCGTGTAGCTTTTACCCGAGAAGGTCGGGATCGAATCCACAGAGAGTCTTTATATGGGAGTGAGTGCCTAAGTGAGCTAATAGGGGAGAGTGTTACTAATTACACTTCTAAACATATTGGGTTGAACTATACTAAGATTAGGTCTAAGGATTTTGTACTAACTAATAATTGCGATGTTTTTGTTGGTGTTTTCTTATATTGATAAAGGAACTAGGGTCGTGACCTTTGCCTAGGTGGATGTACAACGAGTTTCAAGTCTAAGGTCGGGGAATTCACTAGGGATACATCTATAGCCAATGCACTCAGGTGCCCACTTTATACCTCTCGGTAGTTTGAGTGGCATTACCCAAATTGACTCTCTTGAGACCACTGGGGTATCAATTAAGCAAGCAAGTAAGGCTTAGGTAGGGTATTACTCTCTCGAGGTTTAACCCGTTAATTAGGGCTCAAGTAGGGTTTTACCATTTTTGGGATCAACCCAATTGATTGGGACTACCAATCTATTGATAATGCCCTAATTTCCTATTAGGCTAATTTTCTAGACTCAAGTCCTCTTTCTCAAGAAGGACCCAAGTCATGAAAGGGCTAATTAGTGTTTGCAACCACCAATTATAGCAATAACAACACCAAATTAGCCTAAATAGCTAACACCCACTAATTTCCCAACCTTAATTTAACAAACCTATTACGTACCCACACTAGGTTGAGCCACAACCCTAGCTAATGGGTCTAGCTACTCATAATCAAAGTAGAAACCAATAATAGAGAAAAAGAAGAACCCATTAATCTACAATTAACAATGAAAATTGAAATTCCAATGTTAAAATAGCAAGAACAAAGCTAAAAATACAAAACCCTAGGAACAAGAACGAGTTTCAGCTCTGAAAATTCCCAGATCTCTAAAAAAAATTACAAAATAGTCTATTTATAGTCTGCCAGAATTTCGGACAAAAATGCCCCTGGTGGGCCACCGCGGACCGCGAAAACACGATTGCGGTCCGCGAAAATCATCTGGGTCTTGACTGCTGGGCTGCTGACGTTGAACCACCGCGGACCGCGAAATTGGGACCGCGGTCGCGGTGAGTTTTGCCTTGGAACTGGTTCTTTGAAATTGATCTTCGCGGACCGCGTCCGTGGTGGAACCTTGCCTTGCCTGGAGCATCTCTGAAGTTAGCCACCGCGGTCTGCGAAAACTGGACCGCGGTCGGGGTGGCCTTTTGCCTGATAACCTTTTGTTGTCTTCGATCCTTGTGCTGGATTCACTCCTATTTTGAGCATGTTTTAGACTGAGTGTCCTCATTTTTGGTTCAATCCTGCTACAAGCACAACGTGTAAGATTTTGGGGCTATTTTGTGTACAATTATATCACAAAACTCAGGTATAGAGGAACGGAAAACGAGGCAAAAATCCAAGTTATCAGCTTGCCTTACCTCCCAGCTTATCCGGTATTCCATGTATCCATGCTCCGGAGATATCACACCGACTTCTCTCACGTTGTTGATTTCAGCACTATTCAATTGGATGAGATATTGGGCTACGAGGAGGAGTCAGTTGCTATTATTGATAGACATGACCGCCAGTTGAGATCTAAGAGAATTTATGTTGTAAAGGTCCAGTGGAAGGGCCAACCAGTCGAGGAGGCGACTTGGGAGTCAGAGGAGGACATGCGTAGCAGATACCCACACTTATTCAGCCCTTCAGGTATGATTCTAGACCCGTTCGACGTTTGTTTAAGAGGTGGAGAATGTAACGACCCGGCCGATCGTTTTGCGTATTTGGACGCCGTTTCCCACAATAAGACTTTCTGTAGCGGCTTATCGTGATTTGTGACTTGCGGGGATGGGTGGTTCGGGGTTTGGAAGTGTTTAGAATAGTATAGGAACACTTGTTTCCTTAAGGTTGGCTTTTGAGGCCAAGTTTGATTTCGGTCAACATTTTGAGTAAACGACCTCGGAATCGAGTTTCGACGATTCCAGTAACTTCGTATGATGATTTCGGACGTGTACGTATGTCCGGAGTGGGTTTTGGATGACCCGGGAGCGTTTCGACGCCAAATAGCGAAATAGAGTTTCCTTAAGTGTGAAATTTTGTTTGGAATGTGATTTTATGTTATCGAGGTCCGAACGAAATTCCGAGACCGAGAATAGTCTCGCTATGTCATTTTTGACTTGCTCGCAATATTTGGTGTCATTCCGAGTAGTATAGGTTGGTTCGGCGCATTGAAACCAAATTCTAGAACTTAGAAATTCTTAAGTTTGATCCTAGGGGTATTGAAGGGTGATTTTGAGTTTTAACATTGTTTTGGTTGTTCCGAAGGCTCGAGCGAGTCTGTAATACGATTTGGGACTTGTTGGTATAATCGCACGGGGGCTCAGGTGGGCCCAGGTGCCTCCTGGACCCCAATCTAGGCAAAAAGAAAAACCAGCAACTTCAGCTGCTGGTGCACCAGAGTTGGTGTGACCGCAGGTGAGGTTGCCCAGATCGCAGGTGCGATACCGCCCCTGCGGTCAAGCCGTCGCAGGTGCGACCCCAGGGGAGTTGGCCCAAAACCGCATGTGCGGGCCTTCTCCCGCAGGTGCGGACCCGCCGGTGCGGGATTTCTTCCACAGGTGCGGACACAGGCCTCCTTGTCCTTTTCTGCAGGTGCGATTGTTTGGTCGTTGGTGCAAGACCGCAGGTGCGGCCCACGAGCCGCACGTGCGATATCACTGAAGGCAGTGATCTCATTTAATACGGGAATTGACCATTTTTCACCATTCCTTCTCCTCCATTTGCGATTTTGAGAGGTTTCTAGAGGGTATTCGGCCTAGCCACTAAGAGGTAAGTAATTTCCATCTAAATGTTAGATTATTACACCAAAACTTAGGTAGATTAACATCAAATTTGTGGAAATCAAAGGGGTTAGAGTAAAAACCTAAGGTTGATGAACTTTAGGAAATTTCACCACTTTCTACCATGAAATCATACAAGATTATATACTAATGATCCTTAGGCTTTGGGTGAGCATTATCTTCGAAATTTTCAAGAAACCGAGCATGTGGGCTCGGCGGTGTATTTTGGGATCTCTTCAAGAATAGTGAATTTAATAAATAAGTAGGAGAATTTCCATACTTCGAGCATGCATTGACATATTTATATATCATTTGACTAGTTTCGAGTCCTCGGGTGTAAGATTTGGAGTTTCGGGCGCGTTCTTGACCAGAGAGTAGATTCTACGCGGGGTAATGTCTCCTTTCCAACCTTGTAAGAGGGAATTGTCCCCATAGGTAAATGTAAATGATTGAATTGTCTTTAGTTGCGGGGGCGACGTACGCGCAAAGTGACGAGAGTCCGTGCGTAGCTACTACTATGTTATATCGGGTAGAATTTAGGATCTCACAAGCATGCCTTTATATGCCTTACATGTATCTTTACATGTGTTTCTAGTTTCTTATTATCTTTAAGATTGGTATGAGGATATTAGGAATCTATGTGTAAGTTTAAGTGCTTAAATCTCTGAATTCAAGATTTATCCGTGATAAATTCCTGAATTTCCTGACAAATTATGTGTATGTCTACGAGCACCCGTGTCGTATGTATTATTCGTGAGCGGGGTAGCCCTAAATTTATGTCAACCGCGTCGCCTGATCGATTCGCGAGCGGGGTAATGGATGCATCTATGGTTCGTGTCGCTCAACCCTCGGCAGTGCACATTTATTTTCGCGTCGCTTCGGCCGTACGCTTCGGCATATTATGTGCTATGTATTTGACTGAGAGTCTTGTTATTATTAAATAAATTTGCCCACGTGTAAGGGAAACTTGAGACTTTTGTGGTAATTATTGTTTGACTCATGAGAATAAATTGCAGTTTTATATAATTGATACTTCATGCCTTGTGATTTCATGACTACTTTTCCTGTCTAGCCTTATTTATTCATATTGTTGGTTATTGACCCTAGAAAGTATCACGTCTACCTCTCGTCACTACTTCTTCGAGTTTAGACGGGATACTCACTGGGTACATATTTGTTTATATGTACTCATGCTACACTTCTATACTTAATTGTACAGGTTCTGAGGCTGTTGCACCTGGTCACTATTCCGATGTCCGTCACTGTGAGTACTATCTGGATTAGACTACACGGTGAGCTGCTCTTCCTGGCGTTCCTCAGCAGCACTGTGGAGTTTCCATTATCGTTGGATATTCTTTCTACCCTTCCAGACAGTTGTACTTCTATTTTGTGTATTTTGTATATTCCACTAGTCGCATGTGGACTTGTGCCACTAGGTCTTGGCACACGTAGTTGACTTGCTAGTATTTTGCTACTCTGTTTATGCTGGCAAATGATTTTTGAGTTACTTTAAATCAGTTTGCCTCACTTCCTCACTCTCATTAAAGGACTTCTTAAATTAAAACTGGACAAGTGTTTGAACATCCCATTAACTTAAGTAATTCTGTTAGCAAACTAGTGTTGGCTTTCCTGACTCCGGTGTTGGGTGCCATCACGACCTGAATAGGAATTTGGGTCGTGACATAGGATGCAACTGATATAGCCCCTTCCCCTCCTCCGACATCGCCCCATTCCCCTCCCCTTCTCACTATCATGTATATCAATTATACAAAGCCCCCAAAATCACATTTTCATCCCGTTTTCAAAAATATAATAAAATATTTCTTTCTCTTTCATACAAATCAGCCCAAATCTCTCCCTCGTCACATAAATTCATCGACATTTTCTCTAAAATTATAGCAAAAAAGAGTTCTCATTGACGGCCATTAAAAAGATTCGAAGCTTTGAATTTGATATTCAGGTTTTATGAAATAGTGATTTGTTTGGATTGGATGTTCTTACAAATGAATGCGAATGTACTTGGGGTTATATTTCAATTCTGAGGGAGATTAGTTAAGTTTAAAGTTAGTCTTCAAATTAAAACTCGAAGAAGAAAAAGTTTTAAAATTGTATCATGATTTTATGCTAATTGTAACGCAACTATATCAATATTCAGGTTTTACAAATTTGTGATATGTTTGGATTGATGTTCTTAGAAATGATTGAGAATATACTTTGGATTATATGTCTCAATTTGAGGGATATCGGTTAAGTCAAAAGTTGATTTTAGGTAAAATTTCATATCGAAACTCGAATAAAAAAGAAGAAGTTTCAGAACTATATCATGATTGTACAATAATCTATATTATATCAAAAGAAGAGTAGTTTGCAATGTGGTTAAGCCAATTGGCAAGTTAAAATGAAGCCACTTGGCAATTTTAAGACAACATAAAAAATTTGGATTATAAATGGGAACATATTTAATGGAAGTAGTTTAATAAATCTTATACTCAATCTAAATAAATCTTAGACAAATCTAATCTATATATCTACATTTAAATTTATATTTATATGTATATTTGTAGCTATATCTATATTTATATCTATATTGATCCATCCATAGATCTTTTTTCTATATTAACTAGAAATATGGAGGTAAAAATTTAACTAAAAATTATAATAGAAAAATAAGAAAATATAGAAAGACGTAGATTGAGATAACTTGTGACTATTTATACTTTGGAGTAGGTTAAAATCAAAATTAAAATTTACTTAAGATATTACATATTTATAAAAATTAAATAAATTCAAGCGGCAAAATAAGATCTTACATAAAGTATATAAATTATTTATAAGGTACTTAAATAATCAGTAAAAATAATTTAATAACAAGAATAATAATGTCATATTAATATTGATAAATCGGGAAACGAATATTTTATACGTAAATATTACTACGACATTCAGATATAATATGTTCAAACAATTAAGAAAATATTTTTTTGTGATTAATATTTGAATTGAGTGCATTTAGTTTAAGTTTGAAAGCATAACATAATTTTCAGTCAAAAATTTAGAAAATAGAATAATAAAACTTATTTCAATTTGAGAAAGTTTTAAATTTTTTATCTATATTATATTAGAATGAGTATTGTAGAAATAGATATTAAATTTAACAAGCTAATATAATATACATGACAATGTAATAATATTAAGTATTGAATAATATAATATCAAAAATAAATAATAAATAGAGAAAAAATAAAAAGTTTAAATTTTTTATCATCGAGAAAAAGGGTAAAGCTTTTAAAATTTGAGATGAGAAAGTTTTTTATATTATGATAAGAAAAGTCATAATATGTATAAGTCCACGTTCAAGTCTTATAGATAAAATCAAAGTTGAATAACAGAAATAAATTAGAGATAATGTGAGAATATATACAAATCATAAGTTTAGAAAATAAATTAAATTAAATATACAATACTTAAAATATTATTAAAATTTGAATAATTTTGAAATTTTTGAGAAATGTTTTTAAAACAAAATAAATATTTATTTTATATTATAAAATTATATGTTTATCTGTATTATATTAAAGAATAGCAGTTTATACTGATATTACAAAAAGTTACAAGTTAATGAAAAGCCACATAAAACGTAATAAGACTATATATTAGATTAAAAAATTAGCAAAATTATGTTAAATTATTAAGAATTTACTGTTAGAAATGCATGGGATAGGCTAATTGAATTTGAAATTAGAAAGTTGTTAAACTATTATTAGAATGCTCAAATTATGGATACTATCACGAAATTGAAGTCTTATTTATGAAAAATATTAACTAAAATACAAAATAAATTTCTAATATAGGTAATTTTACTAATGAAATTAAAATTAAATTTGTATTAAAACTAAAAAAGAGAGAAACTTTACATAAGAAATAAAATTACAGTGAAAATATTACTTGTCACGACCCGAAATCCCACATTCAGACCATGATGGCGTCTAACGTTGAACCCGCTAGACAAGCCAACGTTTAATTAAGTTTACTTGTTTACAATTGAAATAACAACAATAACTAGAGCAAATATAATTAAAGAATGCGGAAGCTAAGAATTCATCAACTTAATATAATAAATGTTACGAAATTTTCGTACATAATCCCCCAGAATCGGTGCCACAATTACACGGACAGTCTAAGATTTCACTAAATACAATGGTCCGAAATAAGTGAAAACAATTGTCTTGGAATTACAGGATAAGACAGAAAATGAGAGAAAGGATAAGAGGAGACGCCAAGGCCCGCGGACGCCTGCATGTCACGACCCCAAATCCTATCAGGTCGTGATGGCGCCTATTGTGGAACTAGGCTAGCCAACCATCACTTTACGACGCATTTATTCAATTATAACAGTTCACCATATAACAATAAACATGCAACCATAGCACAAATAATATAATTAAGTCTTAGCGTCCCCATAATATTCTAAACAACTCTAAACAACATCCCAGATCTAGAGTCAATAGTCATGAGCATCTAAGAATAAATAAATCTAACTCTGCCAAAACTATAATATATGTCTCTGAATCAAATGCTAAGACTAAATAAGGAAGGGAAATGGAGAAGCTGTGGACGCTGGACAGCTACCTCGAAATCCCGTGAAAATGCTGCTACCACACTGCGCCAACTACTGCTGCGAACTAGTACCTGGATCTGTGCACAGAGGCACAGGGAGTCTTTATGAGTACGCCAACTCAGTAGTAATGAAAATAAATCACAGTCTGAGTAATATAAACACACAGTACAGATACACAATTCCACAAAACCAGTAAAACACCAAGTCACCATATAGTATTTATCAAATAATAAATTCGAAATCAGTTTTCAGAAATCCCTTGAAAACATGTGAAATACCAGTATATCTCAGTAAAATTCTCAGTAAAAAAACCAGTTTGAAAATGGAGTAAATTGTAGTTCGAAGACTTAGAAAAATCATAATAAATTTGCCCCTCGGGCCAAAATCATTTCTAGTAACCGTTGCCCTCAGGCATCTCCTCAATCACTCAGTATCAATCATCACTCAGTATCATCATCACTCAGTATCAGCCCCGCGGGCACTCATCACTCAATATCGGTATCGGCGCTCACTGGGGGTGTGTTACAGACTCCGGAGGGGATCCTACAGCCCAAGCGCAATAATAACATAAGGCCTGAAAGCCTCATCACCACACTCCTGAGGCCTGAAAGCCTCCTCACCACACTCCTGAGGCCTGAAAGCCTCCTCACCACACTCCTGAGGCCTGTAAGCCTTCTCACCACACTCCTGAGGCCTGAAAGCCTCCTCACCACACTCCTGAGGCCTGAGAGCCTCCTCACCACTCAGTCAGAAACTCTCAATTTGCCTGTCACGACCCAAAACCTATGGGTTGTGATGGCGCCGGACACCACTGTCAGGCAAGCCAACCCCTTAATCAGTTGAAATACCTTCTGTTAAGACACCCATAACGTCTTGTACAAATATCCAAATAACAAACGGTTTGAGGATTTAGAAACTAGACTCAAATATATTTAATTTGATAGGTTGTACACCATATAACCCTTTATATATTACGAGATATGAGCTTCTAAAGTCGGCCCTGTGCATCTGAAATTCTATCAAAACTGCTCGACCAGCCACCTTCAACCTATCATACATTCAAGTACAAATGTCCAAAAGATGCATGGTTTAACATTATGGAAACTCGATTGCAAGGGCTACAACTTTCATGTTTTACAAAGTTTCAGATTCCTTATAGATTTCGATATATAAGCTTCCAAAGTAGGCTCCTCGTGCACTAATTGCTGTCCAAAATCTGCAGAAATTTTCTGCAATTTTCCTTCTTTCTTTTGTCCGAAATTCATTCCGTTAACCTTCCGAAATCCACCCGAGGCCCTCGGGACCTTAACCAATTATACCAACATGTCCCAAAACATGATACGAACTCGCTCGAGGCCTCAAATCACATCAAACAACGCCGAAATCTCGAATCGCACTAAAATTCAAACTTTATGAACTTTGAAATTTCAACTTCTACATCCGATGCCGAAACCTATCAAATCACGTCCGATTGACCCCAAATTTTGCACACAAGTCATATTCGACATTACGGACCTGCTCCAACTTTCGTAATTGGAATCCGACCCCGATATCAAAAATTCAAACTCTCGGTCAAACATCTCAAAAACCTTCAAGTTTCTATCTTTAGCCAAATGACTTCAAAATGACCTCCGGACATCCGAATTCACTTCCGATCGCGCTCCCAACTCCAGAATCACCATACGGAGCTATTCCCAAACTCGGAATCCCAAACGGACATCAATATCATTGAAATGCGCTTCAAGCCAAACTTAGGAAATTTCTTCAAAAATACTAACTTCCACAATATACACCGAAACGCTCTCGGGTTATCCAAATACCGATCCAGACATATGCCCAAGTCCAAAATTATCATACGAACCTGCTGCAAGCTTCAGATTCTGATTCCGAGGTCGTTTACTCAAAATTCAATCCCAAAACCAAATTGAATCAACTTAAGAACTTAAGAAATTCCAGAATTCACTTCAATGCCCCGAACCGGTCTATACTACTCGGAATGACTTCAAATTTTGCAGACAAGTTATAAATGACATAACGGAACTATTCACGGTCTCGGAATTTCATTCGGACCTTGGGAACATAAAATCACATTTCAAGCCTAATTTCAAATTCTTTAAAAATCCTCAAAACTTCATTAACTCCAATTTTCTCATTTTGATCCGAAACCCGTCAAATCAAGTCCGTTTCTTACCAAATTTCACAGATAACTTAAATAACACATATTGAACCTGTTCCGGGCTCCGGAATCATAATACGGGCCCGGCCGCACAGGTTTTACATCAAGGTTCATTTTTCATAAGCCTTTAATATTTTCATAAAACAATTTCCTTTAAAAATTCATTTCTCGGACTTGGGTCCTCGGAATTCGATTCCGGGCATACGCCCAAGTCCCATATTTTCCTACGGACCTTCCGGGACCGTCGTATCACGGATCCGGGTCCGTTCACCAAAAATGTTGACCAAAGTCAACTTTATTCAACTAATTATCATAAATTCAACTCTTTATCAAGTTTCCACATAAAAGCTTCCCGGCTACGCGTCCGGCTGCGCACGCACATCGAGGTGAGATTGACGGAGGCTTTCGAGGCCTCGAAACACAGTCATAATTAAATTTACATAAGATGACCTTTTGGGTCATCACAGTTTACTCAAAATTCCACTCTTACTTACTTTCCTCAACTTAAGGCTTCTGAAATGAGAACTTTCCTTTCAATTTAACCCCGAACCCCCTGAATTTCAACTCTGACAATACCCACAAGTCACAATACTCGAAATGAAGTTGTTCATGACTCTCAACTACTTAACGACGTGCTGGATCTCAAAACGACCGTTCGGGTCGTTACATTCTCCCCCACTTAAACAGACGTTCGTCCTCGAACGTGCCAGGAACTGCCCCAGAATTACCTGAAATCAGAATTTAACACCTCGTGCACCTGCCCGTGATACCACAACCCGGTTGAGCACATAAGCTTGATCAAATCTGAAGATATCCTCCTTTATCCATATAATAAACTCAGACCCCAGTTCCAACACTTGAAATTCTCTGCCATGCCTGTTTCTAATATGTGAACACCGCATCAACTATCACACGAGGCACCAGAACACAACTACGTATCATTGCTGAATCAACACCATACACCACATAATCCATCATCTGACCACAATGACGCTCCCTGAACCTTAATAGCCATAATTCTACGAATTTGATGCTCTCAAAGCACCTTGTAAGATACACGCATACATCATGCTATAATGCTGATGATACCACCACAACGGAGGAAATGTGTAGAAATTTCTATCCAACTGCAGAGTTAACCACACGTTGAAATCTTTTCTCTAAACTTAGATCATTATCTCATTACAAACCAATAATGGCAACTCCCTTGCAATATACTCGCATAATCCTATCACACCGATCCCAAATTTATAAATCTCGTCTCACCCAGTATGAACTGCTCAGATAACCAATAACCCCAGGCATAACCAACAGTCTCACACGATGCCACAATGCGCCAATAGGCCAAAATTCGAACACGACTCATAAGGAAACGACATCAGGAAGGGACTACCCGACTCACGCTATAAATATGAATTTTCCTCAGAGAAACAGGAAGTAAACACAAGAATAATCATTATAGGAGTCTTACTCAACATCATACTGCTGCGGCGCGCAGCCCGATCCCAAATAACATACCCGTGGCGGCGTGCCACCCGATCCCATCATGGAATTTTCATAAAGAAATATATACATAGAGCTGAATTGCTCACTATTACAATTTACTAACATCGATCACAAGCCTGCTGAGTGCATAATACTATTCTGGGGAGATTGATAGAGCCATATGCCACAAAAATCAAGCACAACTGAGGTGTGATATATAATCTGAATATCAAGAGCCATTCTGCTCACTTAACCTCATCGCCACGCGAAAATCTCAACACATAAGATTTTATCAAGTCGTTTCACATACGCACGGCACAATCATAGTATCACATGAATTTGACGAATACGGGACAACACCTGATATCCCC
>ML282850.1:136635-201444 GCA_005239495.1 Nicotiana undulata | reverse complement strand
TCATCATAAATAACCAAAAGAAACAAGTATTTAATAGTGTCATGAATGCTTACAAACCACCACATGCTTCCTCTAATGCTTCCAAAAGTGAAGAATATTTAATGAGAGAATGTTGTTAAAAAGCTAGACAAGAATGACCCACAACACCCCAGTAAATCCTTTTATAGTGGGAAGAAAATTCGGGTGAAAAACAGACAAAAACACCCCTGACGGGCGATATGCGATCGCATTCCTGTCGCATAACAGGAATGCGGTTCGCATCTTGGCTTCTTCCATCGCATCTCAAAACCCTAGGTCCCAGAGATGTATCGCATTTGGGAATATGCGATCCGCATTAAAGGTATGCGATCGCATTCATGCGTCGCATTTGCAGTGTGGCTTCAGGCATCAGATGAACATGCGATTCAAATGCGGTTCGCATTTGGGATATGCGGTCGCATATGTGGCCGCATTTCACTCCTTAATTTTGACTCAACTTTCTGTTGCGGTATGCGACCCCCAGGCTTGAAATGCGATTCGCATGTTGAAGATACGATCGCATTTGACCATTTTCCTACTCTTTTCTCTTCTTTTAACTTCCTCTTGCATGGTCTTGAGTGTTCACACCTTGTGTACTGCAAAATACCAAATTTCTACGATTAATAAGAGTAAATGCTCTTGAAACGAGCCCTAATCTAAGCAATATGGTATTAAATGTGCCGAAATTCTCCGGCACATCAAGGGCAGAGCTCACAGGTGGTGGCAGTCTTATATTCTCAGCAGACCAGCAGATTCTCCTCCGGTCACTTGGGTTCAGTTCGTGCAGGTATTTCTTGACAGATATATTCCACCCTCTCAGAGGGAAGAGTTGCGGCGTCAGTTTGAGCAGCTAGAGCAGGGGCAGATGACAGTGATAGATTATGAGGCCATATTTTCAGAGTTGTCACGCCATACACTTATGATATTGCCTACCGATGCCGAGAGAGTGCGGCGGTTTGTGGCCGGGTTACATCCAGGTATTAGGTCCACCATGGCCTGAGAGGTGGAGATGGGTACTCCTTACCAGCTTGTTGTCGATATAGCTCGGCGGATTGAGGGGGTATCGGTTGAGAAGCAGGGAACCGGGTCAGCAGGGTCAGCAGGTTAAGAGGGCTAGGTTCGCAGGGGATTTCAGGGATGCTCCGGCAAGGAGCAGGGGTCAATTCGGGGGTGGTCAGCCTAGCAGGCCTCTATATTCAGCCCCTCCACTACCTCCTCGAGGTGGTCTAGTGAGGCCTCAGTTCAGTGCCATGCCAGAGTGTTCCTATCGTCCTCCAGCTACTCAGGGTTCACCTAGTGGTTACTACAATCGCCAGAGATACTCCGGTTCTTATTTAAGTGCTATGCCTGAGGGTCCACATCGCTTCCTGGCTATTCAGGGGTCTTCCACTTCGGGGCAGCAGGCTATGGTACCTAGAGGTTGCTATGAGTGTGGAGATCTAGGTCATATTCAGAGACAGTGTCCCAGGCTTCGGGGCAAGGCAGTGCATCAGGGTTATCAGCCTATGGGTCCAGCACCAGCAGTCCGGCCACCTAGAGGTAGAGGAAAAGTCGGCAGGGGTCGTCCTAGAGGGGGAGGCAAGTCAGGGGGAGGTTAGTTAGCTCGTGTTCACTCTGGGGAGTTCAGTCTTCAGGAGCCTCAGCCAGATTTTATGACATTCCGGCCAGATCAGATGCAGTGGCCTCTGACGTCGTGAGCACAGGTATTATCTCAGTATGTGGTAGAGAGGCTTCGGTACTATTTGATCCATGATCCATGTATTCATATGTTTCAGTACCTTTTGCTCATTTATGGATGTTCCTCGTGAGTCCATTGGGTTCTCCTATATATGTGTCCACTCCTGTGGGCGATTCTGTAGTGGTAGACCGGGTCTATCGGTCTTGTGTGATCACTTTCTGCGGTTTCGAGACTAGAGCAGATCTTTTATTGGTGGATATGATTGATTTTGAGGTTATCCTAGGCATGGATTGGCTATCTCCTTACCATGCTGTGCTAGATTGCCATGCCAAGACGGTCACTTTAGCCATGCCTGAGTCGCCTAGGCTAGAGTGGAGAGGTTCTTCAACTAGTGCATCCAGCCGAGTTATTTCCTTCATGAAGGCTCGCATATGGTCGAGAAGGGTTGTTTGTCTTAACTTGCTTATGTGTTGGACACCACCGCCGAGTCTCCATCTATCAATTCAGTACCAGTTGTTAGAGAGTTTGCAGATGTGTTTCCTTCAGACCTTCCAGGCATGCCTCCAGAGCGAGATGTCGATTTCTGTATTGAGTTAGCTCTAGATACTCAGCCTATTTCCGTTTCCCCGTATCGTATGCCTCCTAAGGAGTTGAAAGAGTTTAATGAGAAACTTGAGGAGGTTTTGGCTAAGGGGTTCATCAGGCCGAGTATGTCGTCGTGAGGTGCTCCAGTCCTATTTGTGAAGAAGAAGGATAGGTCTATGCGGATGTGTATTGATTACCGCCAACTGAATAAGGTTACTATTAAGAATAAGTATCCTCTGCCGCGCATCAATGATTTATTTAACCAGTTGCAAGGTGCTCGTGTGTTTTCCAAGATTGATTTGAGATCGAGTTATCATCAGTTCAAGATTTGAGCTTCAGGTATTCCCAAGACTGCATTTCGTGCCAGATATGGCCATTATGAGTTCCTACTGATGTCCTTTTTTGACTAATGCCCCAACAGCATTCATGGACTTGATGAATAGGGTATTCAGACCGTATATAGATTCCTTTGTCATCATCTTCATTGATGACATCTTGATTTATTCGCGGAGCCTGGGTGAGCATGAGCAGCATTTGAGAGTTGTGCTCCAAAGCTTGCGGGAACAGAAGCTATATGCTAAGTTCTCCAAGTGCGAGTTCTGGTTGGATTCCGTGGCATTTTTGGGGCATGTGGTATCTAGGGAAGGTATCAAGGTTGATCCTCAGAAGATTGAGGCGGTTCAGAGTTGGCCGCGTCCTACTTCAGCTACAGAGATCATGAATTTCTTAGGCCTAGCAGGCTATTATCGCCGATTCGTGGAAGGGTTTTCTTCTATTGCAACTCCATTGACCAGATTGACTCAGAAGAATGCCCTGTTTCGGTGGTCCGACGAGTGTGAGGCGAGCTTTCACAAGATCAAGTCAGCATTAACCTCAACACCAGTTCTGACATTGCCTTCTGGTTCTAGGATGTATAATGTGTATTGCGACGCTTCACGCCTCGGGGACGTATGTGTGTTGATGCAGGATGGGAGAGCTATTGCTTATGCTTCGCGTCAGCTGGAAGTTCATGAGAAGAATTATATTGGGCACGACTTAGAGTTGGCGACGATTATTCATGCTCTGAAGATTTGGAGGCACTACTTGTATGGTGTGTCTTGTGAGGTTTATACAGACCACCGTAGTTTGCAGCACTTATTCAAATAGAGGGATCATAATTTGAGGCAGCGCAGGTAGCTTGAGATGTTAAAGGACTATGATATTACTATTCTTTATCATCCGGGAAAGGAAAATATAGTGGCAGACGCTTTGAGCAGGAGGGCAGAGAGTATGGGTAGCTTGGCCTACATCGCAGCTGAGAAGAGACCTCTAGCCTTGGACATTCAGTCCTTGGCTAATCGCCTTATGAGATTAGACCTTTCGGAGCCTCGATGAGTTCTATCCCATGTGGTTGCTCAGTCTTCGTTATTGGGAGAGATTAAGGCCCGAAAGTTTGATGATCCGTGCTTAGAAGAGGTTCGGGAGACGGTGGTCCAGGGCAGGGCCAAGGAGGTTACTTTGGTCAAGGATGGTGTTTTGAAACTCCAGGGACGTTTGTGTGTTCCTAATGTTGACGGCCTGAGGGAAAGGATTCTAGCGGAAGCGCACAGTTCTCGGTATTCTGTTCATCCGAGTGCGATGAAGATGTATCGCGATTTGAGACAGCATTACTGGTGGAGGAGGATGAAGAAAGATATTGTGGGGTATGTGGCTAGATGTCTTAATTGCCAGCAGGTCAAATATGAGCACCAGAGGCCAGGAGGCCTACTTCAGCAGATGCCCATCCCTGAGTGGAAGTGGAAGCGCATCACTATGGACTTCGTGGTTGGGTTGCCTCGGACTTTGAAGAAGGTTGACGCGGTTTGGGTCATTGTGGATAGATTGACCAAGTCGGCGCACTTCATTCCTGTGGATACTACTTACACTTCTGAGAGGCTGGCCCAGATCTACATTAGGGAGGTAGTCCGGTTGCACGGTGTGCCGGTGTCCATTATATCAGATCGAGGTCCTCAGTTCGCCTTGCACTTCTGGAGAGCATTGCACAGTGAGATGGGCACTCAAATAGATCTCAGCTCAGCATTTCACCCTCAGACTGATGGCCAGTCAGAGCATACGGTTCAGATATTGGAGGATATGCTCAGGGCATGTGGGCTTGATTTTGGAGCTCAGTGGGACCATTTCTTTCCTTTGGCAGAGTTTGTGTACAATAATAGTTATCAGTCCAGCATCGAGATGGCTCCATTTGAGGCTTTGTATGGTCGGCGGTGTCGTTCTCCTATCGGGTGGTTTGAACCTGGCGAGGCTAAGTTATATGGCACGGATCTGATGAGAGATGCTCTGGAGAAGGTGAAGTTGATTCAGAAGAGACTCCGCACAACACAGTCCAGAAAAAAGAGTTACGCGGATCAAAGGGCACGTGATGTAGAATTTATGGAGGGAGATAAGGTTCTGTTGAAGGTTTCGCCGATGAAGGGCATTATGAGATTCGGGAAGAAGGGCAAGATGAGCCCAAGGTTTATAGGTCCTTTCGAGGTATTGAAGCGAGTTTGAGGGGATGCTTATGAGCTAGAGTTACCTCCCACTTTATCTGGGTTCATCTGGCTTTTCATGTATCCATGCTCCGGAGACATCATGTCGATTTCTCTCACGTGGTTTATTTTAGCACTATTCAGCTAGATGAGAAGTTGGGCTTCGAGGAGGAGCCAGTTGCTATTATTGATAGGCAGGACCGCCAGTTGAGGTCTAAGAGAGTTTCTGCCATGAAGGTCCAGTGGAGGGGCCAACCAGTCAATGAGGCGACTTGGGAGTCCGAAGAGGACATGCGGAGCAGATATCCACAGCTATTGAGCACATCAGGTACGATTCTTGTTCCGTTCGAGGACGGACATTTGTTTAAGAGGGGGAGAATGTAACGACCCGAACAGTTATTTTACGTTATCGGACCCTGTTCCCCTGTCTAAGTCTTCCCATAGTGGCTTCTTGTGATTTGTGTCTTGCAGGGACTAGTTCTGTTATGTCATTTATGACTTGTCTGCAAAATTTGAAGTCATTCCGAGTAATATAGGCCAGTTCGGCGCATTGAAATGAACTCTAGAACTCTAAGTTCAAAGTGTTGATTCAATTTGGTTTTGGGGTCAAATTCAGAGTTTCGTTGTTATTTTTCACGTTCCGGAAGTTTGAGCGAGTCTGTATCATGAATACAGACTTGCCAGTGCGTTTTGACGGGGTCCCGAGGGGATTCGGTAAGCTTTGAACCCCCGGGAGCTAAGTTAAAAAAAATAGATTTTTTCTATCTGGTTTCCTTCTTCGCGATCGCGGGAGGTGGGCCGCGTTCGCAGAGAAGGAATTGGGCTGGGCTTCTGAATGCTCTTCGTGTTCGCAGGAATCTCTCCGCGATCGCGGAAGGTCGGGTCCCTGACCTTCGCGATCGCATCCCTTTCTCCGCGTTCGCAATGGTCTGGATCCCTGGCCTTCGCGATCGCAGCCTCGCCTCCCCGTTCGCGTAGAGGTGGTACGGGACCAGGCATGTTTGCTCTTCGAGATCACAAGACCCCCCTCCGTGTTCGCAGAGGTCCAACCAGTTGGGCTTCGCGATCGCAAGCCCCTTTCCGCGTTCGCATAGAAGGGCCTCAGGGCCTGGGCCATTTGGCCTTCGCGATCGCTGGCCCGTGGTCGCGATCGCGGTGAAGGGAAATCTTGGCAGTTAATTTATATACGGGATTTAAGTCTCATTCCTCATTATCATCTTCTTCCTTGAGATAATTTAGAGCTTCCAAGAAGGGCCTTCCACCTAGTACTTGAGGTAAGTAAATTCCCTATTTAACACTAGTTTCAGACATCAATTTCTAGTTAAATTCTCTACTAAATTATCAAAAAAATCATGAAATTGGGTAGTAATTTTAGGGCTCTTGTGGATTTTGTGATTCTCCGTTTACGGCCATGAATTGAAGTAGAAATCACGTATTAATGATCCTTAGGCTAGGAGAGAGTGATTCTTTCGAGAATTTTCAGAATTCGAGCATGCGGGCCCGGGGTTGAAATTTAGAAATTCTTCAACAATGTGAATTTTGGGATAAATGAGATGATTCCTTTTCTTTGAACATGAATTGATGTAATTATACTATATTTGGCTAGTTGCGAGCCCTCGAGAGTAGAGTTCGGAGTTCGGGCGCATCATTGATCCGAGGGGTAGATTCGACACGAGGTGAGTCTCCTTTCTAACCTTGTAAGAGGAAATTGTCCCCATAGGTGATGTATATGCTATGCGTAATGTTTTTGGTGGCTACGTACGCACCAAGTGACGAGAGTCGGTACGTAGCGGATATCATTGTTATGTCCGGGTAGTTAAGCCCACATCATGCCTTATATGTTTTTCCTTGAAATGCCTTATATGCTTCCTTGTAACGCCATATGTGCTATGAGATCATGTTATGTATAGTATTGTTTCTCTGAGGCTTTGTGAAAATTGTTGAATTGAAAGGAATTGGGTTATGGAAAGTAAGTTTTATAAGTTATTATGTGTGCATGTGACCGCTTCACAATTTACATTCCGCGAGCGATGTGTGATTTTCCCCACTCTCATGGGAGCGGGTTGTACGCCACGGCTGATTGAAAGGTGCACTTTTGGGACGGGTCGATCGATCCTCGGAAGTGCACAGAGATAATATAATTGAGAATGCACTTTTGGTATGGGCCATTCGATCCTCGGCAGTGCTTGGACAAAGTTGTACTATGTTATGATATGGTTACATTGAAAGACACACTTATGGTTCGGGCCATTTGATCATCGGCAGTGCGCAGACATGACTATGGTAAGCATGCACTTTTAGGACGAGACATTCGATCCTCGGCAGTGCATAGCTATTTTTCCTGGTCACTCCGGCTGGTTGTCTTATTTCTAGGTGCGCATGAGTATTTTGCATTGTTTCATGGATATTGACTTGTATTAGATATTTGGGGGAAAGAAAGTGGCCATTGTTTTTGTTCCAGTATTTTCTTGGATTTCTGTGCTTTATATATAATTGCTATTCACTCTCTTACATGTCTACTGCTTTTTTATCATTGTTATATCATACTGTTGGACCTTAGTGAGTGTCAAGTCGACCCCTCGTCACTACTTCTTCGAGGTTAGACGGGATACTCACCGGGTACATATTTATTTAATATGTACTCATGCTGCACTTCTGTACTTAACTGTATAGGTTTTGAGACTGGTGCATCTGGTTATCAGACCGGATCTAGATAGTGACCGTAGCGGACTTGACTCCACGGTGAGCTGCTTCCTCTGGCGATCTCTAGCAGCACCATGGAGTTCCATTTACTTTTGTTTCCCGTCTATTCATGCAGACAACGGGATTGTATATATTATTATCCTTTGTATATTCAGTTAGTATGCCCATGACACTCGTGACACTAGTTCCGGGAACACACGTAGTAGTTGTTTTGGGATTTTTGGTTGTATATCTACATGCTTGTATTTTGGCTCGCGCTTCTGTATAGCTACTCTATCTACCACTAAGTTATTATCTTTCGATATCATGATTTAACTTGTTAAATTCGGTAAATGGGTGAATAATTGAATCAAGTAAAGAGAAGAACTTAGTGAAATTTACGTTGGCTTGCCTTACCCCGTCATTGGGCGCCATCACGACCTGGATTAGGATCCTGGGTCGTGACACCTCCTCCCAATTTTAGGAATACATGCATGCAAGAAACTTACCCCCACGCCCAGTATTTATCTCACCAATTGTCCCCCTTTTTACTAGAATTTTGAATTTAAAGGCTAAGGTATGGATTCTTACCTTCAAAGTGATGACCTTCTTGAAAATCTTCAAGTATTTTGCAAGAAATGATGGATATTAGTTTGATGATTGATCTCTCTAAGAACCCTCTCCCTCACTCTAGAAATATAGGAGAATAGCTCAATATTGTGTAGAACATGCAATTTTAACGGAATAGGGTCGGGTCTAAAAATAAGAAAAATGGGTGACACGACATAGATCTGCGGTCTCATATGCGACCACATAATGGTTATGCGGCCCGCAAAGTGACCACATAAAAATCCCTCGGGGGCTTAAATTTTCTGCCCAGGTATGCGATCAGCATGTGGTCCACATACCTATTTGGCGGTCGCATAATGCACCGCAGAACTTCCCTTCGCAAAAGTCCAAGACGATTAAGCGATCAATATGTGGCCCACAAAGCGGTTATGCGATCACATAATTGCCCGCATAACTAACCTCAAAATATGCAAACTTTTCTTCCCCACTCTGCGGCTAATATATGGTCTGCAGAGTGATTATGCGTCTTCATAATAGGCCGCAGAAATGCATTCTTCTACAAATATTTTCGTTTAGGTCCGTAGCGTACTGTTCAATCCAAAAAGTCTGAACCCCGCCGAGCAAGCTTGCTGCGAATAATTTCTACTATTATGACACATAAATCTAACTTGGCACTACGAAATTCCGAGTTTTTAGTTAAAAAGTTTACAAGGCCTTACAAGTACCAACCTTATAAGAAGTCAGTATGAATCTCCCACCGGAATGTTTGTTCACCAGAGGTGCAAGTATTGTAATGGAGCTTCAAGTTGTGGAGGTGAATTATACCTGTGTTGAAGGAAAGTCATGAATGGGATAGAAGATGTGATGCAAGATTTTAAGTTAAGTAAGGTAAATGTGAACAATGTATGAGATACTCAGATGCACAAGGTTGTGAATAATTCGTACTTCACATGGAAGACTGGAAGCACGGGGATTCAGTATCTAGGAATGATAGTGGCGTCGTCAATGGCATATTTTCCAGCCTATGATTTCTAGGTATTGAGAGGCCTAGTCAAGAGAGTAAAGAATGGTTAGAGACGATGTGATATCTCGCTTGATATGCAAGAATAACACAAGGAAATCTATGGGGCAAGAAAGTTGAAGGAAGGTTGCGAGTAATATAAATAGATATGTGTAAGTCGCAAGCTAAAGTATAGTAAAGCGACAAAGTTTTAGGAAGACATGAGTAAGGATAAGAAAAGGTGAGTGAGAAGGTGACGAGAATGGATAAGTTCTCGGGATTAAGCCCATGAAAACAAGAGAGCTGGTGATTTCTCTAAGTTATAGAAAGCTCAGTATATCCAGAATGAACTCAAAGGAGTCTAAGACTAGTAGCAGAGGTGGAACGCTGCCGTGGTAGTAGAATGAGGGTGTAACTATGATAGATAAAAGGATGACGTTCGGGCCTTCGATTGAGTATTGATTTGAAGAGGATTTCACAAATTGTACGTAATTAAAATACCCACGTAAGGTGAATCACATTGGGATGCTATAAAATATGATTATTGAAGTACAGTATCGCCTCCAAGTGGATCAGGAAAATCCCTTCAAATATTCCTCGATGCAACATAAGCCCTAGTGGCAATGTATTACATAAGAAATTTCAAGTTATCAATGGAATATTGTAGATCAACATTGAGGTGAATCACCAGTGGATGGATAAAAGTTACAAAGTACGAGCTGATATTAGGCCATCAGTCTTAAGATGAACAATAATGAAGAAACGTTAAGACTTAGCTTTATGCATATAGGATAAGCAACGAGAGTAACCTGGAGTTTGGTCGTAGACCTCATTAACGATAAATCAAAGTAAGATTCATGGTATAGTATGACCCAGCTAGATGAAGTAAAGTCATACGGATAGATAAACGGATCTATTAAATAAGGTATAGCAATATTCTTAAGTTCAACAAAGTACCGAGCGAAGAACTTCAGTATACCTATAGATGCCCAGAGAGACATTTTATCAAGATATGTATATGTTTACAAAGTAAGGCCTAGAGATTGGCTAAAAGCTGGAGGAAAAAGGAGAGAGGTGTCGCATAGGCGCACTCACAATGTCAGTATCGTACAAGCTGCATGATAGAAGGTAGCAACAATTACGAGATTGGAAGGCTTCCGATCACAAGCCATGGTGTGGTAAAGAGGCCTAAAGGGGGGAATGCCCTGGCTTTGGATTTATTCACAGAACAGTTACCTAAATGGCAAGGAGAGTATTAAAGTATTCACAAGAGATATGGGTTATGATAATGATAAGTGCATCAGTTAACATTCGAGGGCGAATGTTCCAAAGGGGGGGATTATGTTACACCCTATGTTTTCGTACATGAAAGTACGCCATAAGTAAATTGATGGAAGCTCGGCAATGAAATATTACATCACGCAATTTCGTGTGTTAAACTTTCGTCGTAAGTTAATCGGCGTGAGTTCGGAAATGGGATTATTTTGAGTTTATAAGCATTATGCTATTTCAAACAAGTGATGAGTGAATTCGTGAAGGTGAGAGGGTAAGAAAATAGAAGAAAATAAATTTTGTCAAAGTTTGACAATTTGGGACAAAATACAGTCTGAGCTAAAATGCCTGGTATTTATGGACTAGTACCATACAAGGTACCACATGATCATGATAGTAATGTGTATAAAGTGTATTAAAAGAGAGTAGTATTTTAATTAAATTGAGATAATTCTTAATTTTGTGGATAATTGGTTAATTATTGGATTTGAGGATAAATATTTAAGTAAAATTTGTTTGATAATTATAAGGGGGCAACTATACACGTGGGGGTATGTAAGTGTGGCAACAAATTGCCAACAACCTTATGCCTAAGGAGGTGGTGGAAATACTACATCCATATCTCATTTTGGGTGTAAAGATCTAATTAAGAAGGCCTTTCTTAGTTCACAAAGTGAAAAGGCATAATTCCAGTCTTTGAAATTACAAAGATACGGATGAAAGCTTCAGCAAAAGTCATAACAAAATGATGATCAAATTCATTTTTTGACAAGGAATATACAGAAATGAAAAACAAGGAATACAGATAAGGGAATTTTTGAAGTTCATATGAGACCTCATGCTACTACAGTGACGACAGTCTTAGATTTGCAAAGAAATTCATACGAAATTACACTGCATGATAACAACGGGATGTTGCAACTCTAGGGGAGTACGGTGCAGTCCTTCTCAAGAATACCATACGAATCTTTTTCTACTCCAGGTATGTTAAGACTATCCCTTCTTTCTTTTGGCATGATTCAAATAATACAAATGAAACGAGCAAAATACGCAACTTTCATAAATGACTCTATTCATAGAAATACTAAAGGAGTCTATATTCTTGATTCCCCATGTGAATTATTATTATATATTCTTTTCATGGGTCTCAGAAAAATATGTATTTGATAAAGTTTATCCGAAAGGAAAATTAATTTTTATGACATTCCGAGAATTCTTATTAACGTATTTCTTATGCATTTATGCATGTACATTTCCCCATGAACAGATGGTGTTATATACGCATATATTATATGTTTATAGGATATGGGAAAAGGTTACGATGTTATATACGCACCACCACCTGATCAGCTGGTATACGTTGGTGATTTTCCCACAATGGCCGAGATGATATGATGGGATGCCCTCAGAGGCTTGATGATGTTATGAGCGAATATACCTATGCATGGTATGACATGTATACTCATATGCATGACATTAAAAATATGAAATGATTTACAGAGCTATTCAGACATACATGTTGATTCTTTTACTCCATGTTTCTCTCATGTCTATTATTTACCGATTTTCATTCCTTACATACTCGGTACATTATTCGTATTGACGTCCCTTTGCTGGGGGGATGTTGTGTTCATGCTCGCAGGTGCCGATAGAAAAGTCAAGAGTCCTCCAAGTAGGCTATCAGCTCAGCGGATGGTGTTGGTGCACTCCATTTTCTCCGGAGTTGCTTGTTTGTTCAGTATGATTTAGACGTGTATTATTTTGTATGGCGGGACTCTGACCCGACATGTATGAAAATTATGTATTATTAGAGGCTTGTAGACAAATGTCATGTACGTACAATATTGTATGGCCTTGTCGGCCTATGTTCGGTGTACCAGTGTTTTATAGGCCCGCATGTCTTCTTTATAAGTTGGTATTACATGTTGTATTCTACTTATCTCACGCTAGCCTCTCCGACTCAGTTGTCTATGATAGTATGATACGAAAGGATATGTTATGTTGGTACTCGGTTGAATAAGGTACCCGGTGCCCGTCACGGCCCATCGGTTTGGTTCATGACAATAGGTTTAGAATCATGTATCAAAACAACACTTATTCCTTTTCCAGAAGCATCACATTCAATTTCAAATGATTTAGAAAAATCAAGCAATTGTAACAAAGGAGCAGAGCATAACTTTTCTTTTAACAAGTTAAAAGCATTATCTTGTTCTATTCCCCATTTAAAAATCTTATCCTTTTTAATAAATTCAGTTAAAGGAGAAGCAATGGTGCTAAATTCTCTCACAAACCTAGCAAATCCATGAAAACTCCTAACTTCAGTTACACTCTTAGGTTTAGGCCATTCGTTTATTGCTTTGATTTTCTCTTCATCAACCTCAACTCCTTTAGAACTAACTACAAAACCCAAGAAAATCAGATGATCCACACAAAAAGTACACTTTTTAAGATTAGCAAATAAAAGTTGTTTTCTAAGGACTTCAAAAACTTGTTTTAGGTGTTCTACATGCTCCTCTAAAGTGTTAGAAAAGATCAAGATATCATCAAATCCCACCAAAACAAATTTTCCATGAAAATCCTTAAATATATGATTCATTAATCTCATGAAAGTGCTAGGTGCATTAGTCAAGCCAAAAGGCATAACTAACCACTCATAAAGCCTATATTTTGTCTTAAAAGCAGTTTTCCATTCATCTCCATGATTCATTCGAATCTGATGGTAACCACTTTTTAAATCAATTTTAGAAAAGATTTTTTTATCCATGTAATTGATCCAACATGTCATCAAGACGAGGAATAAGATGGCGATACTTTACTGTTGTCTTGTTGATTGCTCTGCAATCCACGTACATCCTCCAAGTTCCATCGTTTTTGGGTACCAATAGAATGGTAACAGAGCAAGGGCGCATTCTCTCTCACACAAAGCCTTTCTTAAGCAATTCCTCAACTTGCCTTTGAAGCTCTTTTGTCTCTTCTGGATTACTCCTATAAGCAGGTCTATTTTGGATTTGTGACCCAGGAACAAAATTTGATGCTCAATGCCACGTAAAGGTGGCAATCTATTAGGAATATCTTCAGTTAAGACATCTTGAAAATCCTGCAAAAGAGAAGAAATACTACTTGGCAAAGAAGAATTTAGTAACTCAAAATTAATCAAAGCTTCTTTGTAAGTAGTATTATGGACAACCCCTATTTTCTTGCATTTAAACACTCTTTGGATTTTATATAGAAACTCTCTTTTTTCTTTCCTTAGCCTCTTTCCCCTCACCAAGACTTTCTATTTTTTTACTCAAACCCCTTTTTATCTCTTCTCTCAAATTTCTTCCCTCTCTCCCTTTCTCCGACCATCTCTTTTTTTTTCTAGCTCTTGGCTTCCTTTTTTTTCTTTTCCCTCAAGCTCACTTTTTATCCCTCCCCTTGGTTTTCCCATTGTTTCCCTTAATCTTTTCTGGCTTCAAACACTTGAGAATGAGATAAAGGTGTAAGAGTAAATATCCCGCCATTAAGCTCGAGAGATGATCTATTCTTCCTTCCATCATGAAAAACATTCCTATCATATTGCCAAGGACCACCCATTAAGATATGACAAGCTTGCATAGGGATTATGTCACAAAGAATATCATCCTCATATCTACCAACATTGAATGAAATCATGCATTGTTTGTTTGCCTTTAGTTCACCACTATCATTTATCCATTAGAGTCTATACGGAGTAGGGTATTTCATGCATGCAAGTCCCAGTTTTTCCACAAAGTATATGTCACGACCCAAATCCGAACTCAGGTCGTGATGGCGCCCAATGCCGGGGTCAGGCAAGCCAACACTTGTGTTACTACCGATATTACCTTATTTGATAATTTATTCCGAAACTTTGCCAATTTTTAAGGTTTAACATTGAAAGGCGAAAACGTATAACTTGGAAAATTTAGATCAACCCAGCCAAAAGGACCGTAGATAACATATATATACAGTGCCAAAATATAATATCTACTACGTGCCAAGACCTAGTGTCACAAGTCTACGGGCGGAGTAGTAGAATATACAAAAAAATATGATAGAATAACTATGCCACTTTCTGAATGAAATAGACAGAAATAACAAAAGACAACTCCAAAGTGCTGCTGAGATACGCCAAGGGGAGCATCTCACCGTGGAGTCGGGTACAGAGTATGCTCTCAAGATCACGCTCTGGTCAGATAACCAGATGCACCTACCTCAGAACCTGTACAATTAAGTACAAAAGTGTAGCATGAGTACACATAAACAAATATGTTCCCAGTGAGTATCCCGTCTAATCTCGAAGAAGTACTGATGACAGGTCGACGTGATACTTACTAGGGTCAATATGTAATAATATAAGTGAATGAATACTAGGGAGGGATAGCATTTCCAGAAATCACAAGACATGAAAATATCAAGTATAAATTTACAATTTACCTCTGCATGTCAAATCACACTAGTATAAAATAAACTAACTTTTCCTTTTCACATTAAGAAGTTTATATGATAACAACAAGACTCTCAGTCAAAATATACAGCACATAGTATGCCAAAATGTACGGCCGAAGCGTAGCGAAAATAAATGTGCACTGCCGAGGGTCGAACGGCTCGAACCATAGATGCATCTATTACCCCTCTCGCAAATCGAACATGCGACGCGGTTGACATAATAATAAGGCTACCCCGCTCGCAAATCATACATGCGACGCGGGTGCTCCCATACATACACAGAATTATCAGGAAATCCAGGAATTCAATAGAGATTATACTTGCAAACAAGAACTTAAGCATCTAAAATTTTGAACGTAACTTCCTAATGTTCTCATGATAATTCAAGGGTAATAAGAAACTCAAATACATTTAGGGGTACATGTATAGCACATAAAAGCACGCTCGTGAGTCCTAAAACTACCCGACATGGCATAGAAGTAGCTACGCACGGACTCTCGTCACTTCGTGCGTGTGTAGCCCCCACAAATAAAGACATCTAAATCATGTATAATTACCTATGGGGACAATTCCCTCTTACAAGGCTATAAAGGAGACTCACCTCGCGTCGAATCTACTCCACGGGTTAAGAATGCGCACGAAACTCCGAACTCGTCACCCAAGGAATCGAAACTAATCAAATGTTACGTGAATATATCAAATTATACTCAAAAGCATGGATATTCTCCTATTTACTTAGTCAATTCATCATTCTTGAAGAAATCCCAGAATTCACTCCCAGGCCCGCACGCTCGTATTCCGAAAATTTACAAAGGAAACACTCACCCATAACCTAAAGATCGTTAATATATGATTTTTATATGATTTCATATCCAATTCACAGGTAATTCCTTAAATTCTCGAAAGCCCTAGGTTACTACCCATTTCCTTGATTTTCACTAATTAGGTAGTTAATTTAGCTAGAAATTCATGTATTAAACTAACACTAGGGTAGAATTTACTTACCTCTTCAGTAGCTAGGTCATGGATCCGTTTTCCCAAGCTCTCAAGGTCTCTAATGGTGGAAGAAATGAGGAAAAATGGACAATTCCCGTGTTTTAAAGAAACACACTGCCTAACAGTGGTTCCGCACCTGCGGAAAATGGGACAAGGGTCTGGGCTCGCACCTGCGTGCAGGAGTCCGCACCTGCGGCTCCGCACCTGCGAGAACTGGGCAGCCCACCTGGGGGTCTCACCTGCGAGGCTAGGACCGCAGAGCGATCCCGCACTTGCGACTGGGCAACCGCACCTGCGGTCACACCAGAACAGGTGCACTAGCAGCTTTTTCAGCTGGTTTTTGGCCTCGTTTGGTGTCCGAGAGGCACCTGGGCCCACTCGAGCCCCCGTCCAAATATACCAAATCACAATACGGACTCGCTCGAGCCTTCAGAATACTCAAAACAACGCTAAAACTCAAAATCACACCTCGAAACCCCTAGAATCAAAACTTAAGAACTTCAAGTTCTTGAATTCGATATCAATGCGCCGAACCGACCTATACTACTCGGAATGACACCAAATTTTGTAGGCAAGTCATAAATTACATAAGGGAACTATTCTTGGTCTTGGAATTCCGTTCGGACCTCGTTAACACAAAAACACGTTCCAAACCAAACTTCAAACTTAAGAAAACTCTTATTTTGATATTGGGCGCTGAAACGCCCCCCGGGTCATCCAAAACCCATTCCGAACACACGCCCAAGTCCGAAATTATCATACGAAGCTACCGGAACTTACGAAACTCGATTCTGAGGTCGTTTACTCAAAATGTTGACCGAAGTCAAACTTGGCCAAAAAGGCCAACCTTAAGGAACTAACTGTTCCTATACCACTCAAAACACTTCCGAATCCCGAACCACCCATCCCCGCAAGTCATAAATCACAATAAGCCGCTACGGGAAGTGTCATTTAGGGGAACGGGGTCTGATAACGCAACACCACTGATCGGGTCGTTACATTCTCCCCCTCTTAAACAAACATTCATCCTCGAACGGGTCCAGAATCATACCTGATGTGCTGAATAAGTGCGGATATCTGCTCTGCATGTCCTCCTCGGGCTCCCAAGTCGCTTCTCGACTGTTTGGCCCCTCTACTGAACTTTTACGGCAGAAATGCTCTTGGATCTCAACTGGCGATCCTGCCTATCAATGATAGCAACTGGCCCCTCCTCGTAGCCCAACTTCTCATCCAACTGAATAGTGCTGAAATCAACCACGTGAGAGAAGTCTGCGTGGTACCTCCGGAGCATGGATACATGAATGACCGGATAAACCCCTGATAAACTGGGAGGTAAAGGAAGTTCATAAGCAACCTCTCCAACTCGCCTCAATACCTCGAAAGGACCTATAAACCTCGAGCTCATCTTGCCCTTCTTCCCGAACCTCATAATACCCTTCATCGGCGAGACCTTCAGTAGTACCTTGTCTCCCTTCATAAATGCTACATCACGCGCCCTCTGATTCGCGTAATTCTTCTGTCTGGACTGTGTTGTGCGGAGCCTCTCCTAAATCAACTTCACTTTCTCCAAAGCATCCTTCACCAAGTCGGTGCCATATAACTTAGCCTATCCAGACTCAAACCACCCCATAGGACAATGACATCGCCGACCATACAAAGCCTCAAATGGAGCCATCACGATGCTTGACTGGTAAATATTATTGTAAGCAAACTCGGCCAAAGGCAAAAACTCGTCCCACTGACCTCCAAAGACAATCACACATGCCCTGAGCATGTCCTCTAATATCTGAATTGTGCGCTCCGACTGACCATGAGTCTGAGGGTGAAATTCGGTGTTGAGATCTATCTGGGTAACCAACTCACTATGCAATGCTCTCCATAAATGCGAGGTGAAGTGAGGACCTCGATCTGATATAATGGACATTGGCACACCGTGCAACCGGACTATCTCCCGAATGTAGATCTGGGCCAACCTCTTAGAAGTATATGTAGTAGTCACTGGAATGAAATGCGCTGATATTGTCAATCTATCCACAATGACCCAAACCGCGTCAACCTTCCGCAACGCCCGAGGCAACCCAACCACGAAGTCCATAGTGATGCGCTCCCACTTCCACTTAGGAATGGGCATCTGATGAAGTAGGCCTCCTGGCCTCTGGTGCTCATACTTCACCTGCTGGCAATTAAGACACCTAGCCACATAGTTGACTATATACTTCTTCATCCGCCTCCACCAGAAATAATGCTTCTAATCATGATACATCTTCGTAGTACCAGGGTGAACAGAATACCGAGAACTGTGTGCCTCCTCTAGAATCCTCTCCTTCAAGCCATCAACATTAGGAACACATAATCGGCCTTGAAGTCTTAGAACACCGTCCTCACCAATAGTAACCTCCTTGGAACCACCCTGAATGACTGTCTCCCGTAGCTATGCCAAGTACGGATCATCAAACTGTCGAGCCTTAATCTCCCCTAATAACGAAGATTGAGAAACCACATGTGCTAAAACTCGACGAGGCTCTAAAAGGTCTAATCTCACCAGGCGATTAGCCAAGGACTGAATGTCCAAGGCTAGAGGTCTCTCCTCTGCTGCAATATAAGCCAAGCTGCCCATACTCTCTCCCTTCCTGCTTAAGGTGTCTGCTACCACATTTGCCTTGCCCGGATGATAAAGAATGGTGATATCATAATCCTTCAACAACTCAATCCATCTGCGTTGCCTCAGGTTAAGATCCATCTGCTTGAACAAGTGCTGCAAGCTGCGGTGGTTTGAATAAACCTCACAAGATACCCCATACAAGTAATGCCTCCAAATCTTAAGATCGTGAACAATTGCCGCCAACTCCAGATCGTGCACATGGTAATTCTTCTCATGAACCTTCAGCTGGCGCGAAGCATAAGCAATAAATCTCCCATCCTGCATCAACACACACCCCAAGCCAACGCGTGAAGCATCGCAATACACTGTATACATCCCAGAACCGGAAGGCAATACCAGAACTGGTGTTGAGGTCAATGTTGTCTTGAGCTTCTGAAAGCTCGCCTCACAATCATCCGACCATCGGAACGCGGCATTATTCTGAGTCATTCTAGTCAATGGGGCTGCAATGGATGAAAAACCCTCCACAAATCGTCGATAGTAGCCGACTAAACCCAAGAAGATCCTGATCTCTGTAGCTGAACTAGGACGCGGCCAACTCTGAACTGCCTCAATCTTCTGGGGATCAACCTTGATACCCTCTCCAGATACCACATGTCCCAATAATGCCACGGAATCCAACCAAAACTCTCACTTGGAGAACTTAACATATAGCTTCTGTTCTCGCAAAGTCTGGAGTACAACTCTTAAATGTTGATCGTGCTCCCCCATGCTACGTGAGTAAATCAAGATGTCATCAATGAAGACGATGATGAAGTAATCAATATACGGCCTGAACACCCTGTTCATCAAGTCGATGAGTGTTGATGGGGCATTAGACAAGCCAAAGGACATCACTAGGAACTCATAGTGGCCATATCTCGTACGGAAAGCAGTCTTCGGAACATCCGAGGCTCGAATCTTCAGCTGGCGGTACCCCGATCTCAAGTCAATCTTAGAAAACACCCTAGCACCCTGCAGCTGGTCAAGCAAATCATTGATGCGTTACAATGGTTACTTGTTCTTAATGGTAACCTTGTTCAGCTGGCGGTAATCAATACACATCCGCATAGACCCATCAATCTTCTTCACGAATAGAACGGGAGCACCCCACGGCGACACACTCGGTTTGATAAACCCCTTAGATAACAACTCCTCAAGTTGCTCCTTCAACTTCTTCAGAGCCATACAGTACGAAGGAATAGATATAGGTTGGGTGCCTGGAGCTACATCAATGCAGAAATCAATATCACGATCCGGAGGCATGCCCGGAAGATCCGAAGGAAATACATCAGCAAACTCTCGAACAACTGGCACTAAATCAATCGTCGGAGACTCGGCGGTGGTGTCCCGCACATAAGCAAGATAGGCCAGACACCCCTTCTCGACCATATGTCGAGCCTTCATGAATGAAATAACCCGGTTGGCTGCACTGAATGAGGAACCTTTCCACTCCAGCCTAGGCGACTTGGGCATGGCTAAAGAAACTGTCTTGGCATGGCAATCTAGCACGCAAGATAAGGAGATGAGCAATCCATGCCTAAAATAACCTTGAAATCAACAATGTCGAGCAATATAAGGTCAGCTCTGGTCTCAAACCCACAGAAGGTGATCACACAAGACCGATAGATTCGGCCTACTACCACAGAGTCGCCCACAGGAGTGGACACGTATATAGGAGAATCCAAGGACTCACGAGGAATATCCAAGAAACAAGCAAATAAGACTGACACATATGAATAAGTGGATCCTGGATCAAATAGCACTGATGCCACTCTACCACATACTGAAATAGTACCTGTGATCATGGCGTCTGAGGCCACTGCATCTGCTTGGGCCGGAATAGCATAAAACCTGGTTGGTGCACCGGAAGACTGACCTCCGCTGGAATGAATAGGAGCTGCCAGCGCTCCTCCTGTCTGGCCTCCACTTCTGGGGCGGCCTCTACTAGTCTGTCCTCTACCTCGAGGTGGACGTGGCGCCAGTGCTGAGTATGCACGCTGATAACTCTGCTGAACAGCCTTGCCCCGAAGCTTGGGACAAGTCCTCCTCATATGGCCTGAATCCCCACACTCATAACATCTCATTGCTGGCATGACCTACTGCCCTGAAGAAGAACCCTGGATAGCTGGGGAATGGTGAGAACCCTGTAACATGGCACCGAAGTAGGCACTAGAAGACCCCTGATGACCGGAATACCCGCCGGAGTAACCCTGAATAGCTGGTGGGCGGTAAGAACTCTCCGGCATGGCACTTAAATAAGGCATCACAGGAGCACCACGGGGAGGTGGTGGAGGAGCTGAATATGGAGGCCTGCTAGGCTGGCCTCTGCTGAATTGACCCCTGCCCCTGCCTAGGGCACCTCTGAAATTTCCAAAAAATCTAACTCTCTTGTCCTGCTAACCCTGCTCTTTGCCCCTCGATCGATAACCCTCAATCCGACGAGCTATCTCGACCACAAGCTGATAGGGTGTCCCCATAGCCACTTCTCGGGCCATTTTGTCCCTAATACCTGAGTGCAATCCAGCCAAAAATCTCCGCACTCTCTCAGCGTCAGTAGGAAGCATCATAAGGACATGGCGCGACAACTCAGAAAATCGGGCCTTAAAGTCTGTCATGGACATCTGCCCCTGCTCCAGCATCTCAAACTGACACCGCAGCTCTTCCCTCTCGGAGGGTGGAATGTATCGGTCCAAAAAAACTGAGTGAATTGCTCCCAAGTGATAGAAGGGGAACCTGCTGGTCTACGCAGGATATACCACTGCCACCATCTGCGAGCCCTGCCCTCAAGCTGAAAGGTAGTGAAATCCACTCCGTGGGACTCTAATATCCTCATGTTGTGCAGTGTGTCCCTGCACCTATAAATGAAGTTCTGAGCATCCTCACTTCGCTCACCCCCAAAGATTGGAGGGTGCAATCGAGTACTTCTATCCAATAACTTCTGCGGATACCCGTCCGCAGCTGGTCTGAGCTCTGATGCTACTGCTACTAGTTGCACCCCACCCACGGGAAGTGTACCCTGGGTATGATGTAATGATGTTGTCTCACCTGCAGCCTGGGCAGTAGGGGTCTGGACTCCCCCTCCCGCCTAGGAAGTTGTAGGATCTGCTGGAAATAAACTAGCCTGGGACATGGTGTCCATAAATCTCATCATACGGCCCATGACCTCCCGGAAGCCTGGCGCCATCTTGAAGTCCACTGGAGCAGGATCTGCTGGGGGCACCTCGTTCTGCGCCTCAATGATAGGATCCTCTGGAGGTGGTGCAACTGGAACAGCTCTGGGACGCCCTCGTCTTCTGCCTCGGGCCGGTGCCCTCCTCCGGAATGAAATCATGCATTGTTTGTTTGCCTTTAGTTCACCACTATAATTTAACAATTGGAGTCTATACGGAGTAGGGTATTTCATGCATGAAAGTCCTCGTTTTTCCACAAAGTATATGTCACGACCCAAATCTGAACTCAGGTCGTGATGGCGCCCAATGCCGGGGTCAGGCAAGCCAACACTTGTGTTACTACCGAGATTACCTTATTTGATAATTTATTACGAAACTTTGCCAATTTTTAAGGTTTAACATTGAAAGGCGAAAACGTATAACTTGGTAATTCCTTAAATTCTCGAAAGCCCTAGGTTACTACCCATTTCCTTGATTTTCACTAATTAGGTAGTTAATTTAGCTAGAAATTCATGTATTAAACTAACACTAGGGTAGAATTTATTTACCTCTTTAGTATCTAGGTCGTTGAGCCATTTTCCAAAGCTCTCAAGGTCTCTAATGGTGGAAGAAATGAGGAAACATGGACATTTACCGTGTTTTAAAGAAACACACTACCTAACAGTGGTTCCGCACCTGTGGCTCAAGTACCGCACTTGCGGTCTCACACTTGTGAGCAATAGCTCGCACCTGCGGAAAATGGGACAAGGGTGTGGGCTCGCACCTGCGTGCAGGAGTCCGCACCTGAGGCTCCGCACCTATGAGAACTGGGCAGCCCACCTGGGGTCCGCACCTGCGAGGCTGTGACAGCAGGAATGATTCCGCACCTGCGACTGGGAAACCGCACCTACGGTCACACCAGAAAAGGTGCACCATCAGCTTTTTCAGCTGGTTTTTGGCCTCGTTTGGTGTCCGAGAGGCACCTGGGCCCACCCGAGCAGCCGTTCAAATATACCAACAAGTCTCAAATAACAATACGGACTCGCTAGAGCCTTCAGAATACTCAAAAAAAGGCTAAAACTCAAAATCACACCTCAAAACCCCTAGAATCAAAACTTAAGAACTTAAAGTTCTTATTGAATTCGATATCAATGCGCCGAACCGACCTATACTACTCGAAAGGACACCAAATTTTGCAGGCAAGTCATAAATGATATAACAGAATTATTCCCAGTCTCGAAATTCTGTTCGGACCCCGATAACACAAAAACACGTTCCAAACCAAATTTCAAACTTAAGGAAAAACTCTTATTTCGATATTGGGTGTCGACACGCCCCCGGGGTAATTGAAAACCCATTCCGAACACACGCCCAAGTCTGAAATCATCATACAAAGCTATCGGAATTGACGAAACTCGATTCCGAGGTCGTTTACTCAAAATATTGACCGAAGTCAAACTTGGCCAAAAAGGCCAACCTTAAGGAACTAAGTGTTCCTATACCACTCAAAACACTTCCGAATCCCGGACCACCCGTCCCCGCAAGTCATAAATCACAATAATCTGCTACAGGAAGTTTCATTTAGGGGAACGGGATCCGATAACGTAAAACGACCGATCGGGTCGTTACAGTATGAACTCACCATATTAGTACAACTACCACTATCAATGATCATAGAACATGTTTTCCCCTTTATCCCACACCTATTATGAAATATATTCTCCCTTTGTCTTCACTATTGCTTCCCAAATTGATAGTCATTATCCTCCTAACTACATAGTTTAGGCAATCATTCATGAGAGTAAATGGGTCATTTGGCGGACCAATGACGGTTTGAGGGTATGAGAAAGAAAAGAGGGTGAAATTTTAAAATTAAGCAAGTAGGGTCTAGTTATATTTTCTTTCACAACTTCTTCAAGAAAAGACAAAAAAAATGAAAATGAAAAATACAAAAAGATTTTGCAATTTCCCATCATACCAGTATGAGGCAGTTCTACATCATCTTCATCACTCACATGCCCTTTTCTTCTTCTCCCTCACTTTGTTCACTCTCATTTCCCCAATATTCTATATGAATGATGTTTCTTCTACTTGGACATTCATGCATCATATGTCCCCTTCCTTTACATTTATGACATTGAATAGAACTAGAAGGTGTAGAAAGTTTAGGTTTAATGGTTTTAGCTCCCTCTTTGTTTTCAAATTTGCCTTTACCCTTGTCTTCTTGAGGTCTAGAAGAACTTTGCATCTCTTTTTTCGACCATGGCTTCTTGGAGATGGTGTTTGACCGACCTTTCTACTAGCTAGTTTGCTTTCTTTTATTATGCTTTTCTACCTTTACATACAAATCAACTAACTCATTTATTGTTACATATTTTTGTAATTCTACTACATCAATTATTTCCTTATTTAAACCATTTAAAAATCTAGCCATTGTAGCATATTCTTCCTCCATACAATTAGCTTGGATCATAGCCATATCCATAGACTTAAAGTATTCATCTACAGACAAGGACTCTTGCTTCAATAAAGACGTTGTTGTAGCTATCTTTGAAAGTGTTATGGCACAAATCTCTTCCTCATCACCCTCTTCATCTTAGCCCAAGTTGCAACTGGTGCTTGTCTTTCTTGCAATCAATCCCTAGTAAGCTTTTTCCACCAAATAGCAGCATAGTCAGAAAACTCAACAACAACAAGTTTAACCTTCTTACCTTGAGAGTAGTTGTGACGGTCAAAGATGGCTTCAACCTTTCTCTCCCAATCAAGATACTAGTTTGGATCCCTTATATCCTTGAAAGATGGAATCTTCATCTTTATACTACTTATATTGTCATCTTCTACTCTACCTCTTTGTCCCCTCCTATCTCTTCCCACTCTATCAAAATCAATATCATTAAAGTCATCTATAGGGTTTCTTGATTTACAATGGGAGCAAGGGGTAAATTTCTCCTAACTTGGGGCCTAACATTATTTCTCTTTTTAAGTTCAGCTATTATATTTTTTTGCTCAGCAATGGTGTCCCTCATTTCTTGGAATTGTAAATTCCACCTTTCGAATTGTTGATGCACAGCTTGCAAGGTAAAATCATTTCTTGCTTTGATTTAGTCTTCTTGGAGAACCCTTTGTTCATCATCACTACTTGTACACGAGATCTTAAGAAAAATAATTAAATTGTATCCCACAAATTGGCTTTTCCCTCAATTGTTCTCACGCACACTTGCCTTTTTTCCCTCTCGAAATAACCTCTGAACAAAATACTTTGTAGATTTATAATTGAACCCAACTCGTATGAAGTTCTTAGAAGTAAAATATAGATTTTTGGGGAACGAATGAAAGAAGAACAAAATCCTAGAACTAGTAAGCTCGGTTGAAACAAGACACGAACAAAAAGGAAATGATTATATACTTAGATCAAAAAGAGTAAGAAAAATTGATTTTTTTCGTATCTTTGAAATCTAGGATCCCCTCTTCTTGTTTCCTTTGTTAATTTTTGGAAACAAATAAAATACAAAAGAAATTTATTGGAGAGCAAGCAATTCTTTTCTTTTTTTAACTGATTTTCATTTTTGTTTTGCTATTTTTTTAACTTTCTTTTTGAAGTTACTATTCACGATGCTACAATAACATTTTTTTTTGCTCTTAGTATTCAAGAAATTCCAAGAATTATCAAGAACGAAATCTTCATAGAACCGCTCTGATACCACTTGATAACAGTAAGGTCGGGAATCCAAACTAAAGTAAGGATTTGAGAAGTAAATGCGGAAGCAATAAAAATAAGGAATTGAACGACTAGAATTAAAGTGCAGAAAATAAAGGATATGGGAAATTTGGGAAAGGATTCCAAGAACGCAAGTTCTATAGCCTTGACAAGATCCAAGCAACAACGTTTTGATTTATTGTAAAAATCAAGCACCTTTACTTAAGAACAAATAAAAAAATAATAGATTCGGATCTTGACCGCTTTACGAGTAACTTGAGACAACAATTAATAACTAGTATTAATCGCCTTCTAGGAATACCACAAAGGAATCAATGATATCACAATAAAGAAGTTATCTTACTACCTTGAACTATAAACTAGTAAAGGTTGAAAGATAAATCTAAAAGCATAAGTAACAAAGGTTCAAAAGAACTCTCAAAGTATAACATTATTAATCAATAATAAAGTACCACGATGAATGAAATTAGCTCCTATTTATAGGAGTAAAAAGTCCTAAAAACTAGGTAGGGTGGCTGCCAAGGCAAACCCTAACCTGGAGGCTAAGTTAAATACTACAAAACCTAATAAAAACTAATAAAAATAAAATGGTGGGCGGCCTAAACCCTTTTGGAGCAGATTCGGGCCTTAAAACTACTAGTTTGGTCCATTGTTATGTATTCCAATTGGGCTCCTTTTAAAACACCTCCTTTTGGATTTATTTTAAGCTCTTTTGGGTGCCCTTTTGGTGGACTTCAAGGGCTGATGTTGGGACCCAGTGTCCCTCCTCTTAGACTTCAATTTGGGCCACCAAATAATTGTAAAACTTGGACAATTCATCTCCTTCTGGCTTGAGCTCTTGCTCTACAATTAAAAGCTTCTTTATTTGCCATTGAAGTCCACCAGCCTTAGTCTGTAATTCTTTAGCTTGAGATCTTGTAAATGGCCTTCTTGGAGCTTCCAAAACTCTATAATTTTCCTTGATGCTATCACTAATTACATAAGCGGGCTTGGGGTGAATGGGTGAATGAGTTTTGGTTCGAACCTCGAGTTTTGACCAAGCCCGCCAGGAGTCGATTTTTGACTTTTTGGGGAAAAGTTTGGGAAACCAACATTTATGCCTTATAATTAATTCCTTTAGCGATAATTGATTATATTGAGTTAATTGTGGCTAGATACGAGTGGTTTGGAGGTGGATACTAGAGGAAATGTTGTAATTGAGCATTGGGTGGCTTTTGGAGCGAGGTAAGTGTTGTGCCTATCTTTTACTTGAGGGTTTAGGAACCCTTTCCTTACCTGCTATATGAAAAATATGTGACTGGCATATATGTGAGGTGACGAGTACTTATGCGCCACCAATTTTCTATCTTGCATGTTTCTTTCTCGTTCCTCTTATGTTGTTTCCTTCCCTGCCTTAATTGTTACATGTTTTACTTGTATTTTCATGCGTAATTACTACTTGGGGGTTCATGGGACCAGTTTTTCCTTTAGCTGAGTTTGCCTAGAACAACAGCTATCAGACGAACATTCAGATGGCTCCATTTGAGGCGGTGTATGGTAGGCGGTGTCGGTCGCTAGTTGGGTGGTTTGAGTCGGGAGAGGCTAGATTGTTGGGTTCTGAGTTAGTCTAGGATGCCTTGGACAAGGTGAAGTTCATTCAGGATAGACTTTGTACAGCTCAGTCCAGGCAGAAGAGTTATGCGGATCGCAGAGTTCGAGATTTGGCATTTATGAGGTTCGAAAAGAAGGGCAAGTTGAGCCCTAGGTATATTGGTCCATTTGAGATTATGGATAAGGTAAGAGAGTTGGCCTACAGACTTGCTTTGACACCGAGTTTATTAGCCGTGCACCCGGTGTTCCATGTATCTATGCTTCGGAGGTATATTGCAGATCCATCTCATGTACTTGACTTCAGCGGTGTCCAGTTGGACAATGATTTGACTTATGAGGAGGAGCCGGTAGCCATATTAGCTCGGCAAGTTTGTCAGTTGAGATCGAAGATTTATCCTTCGGTTCGTGTTCAGTGGAGAGGTCACCCTGTTGAGGCAGCTACCTGGGAGTCCGAGTCCGATATACGGAGCCAATATCCCCATCTTTTCCCCAATTCAGGTAGATTTATATGTCCGTTCGAGGACGAACGTTTGTTTTAGAGGTGGAGATTTTGATGACCTAAAAGGTCATACCATGTAATTTTAGCTAAATCAGTGTCCCGAGGTCATGAAAGCCACCTTTTATCTAGTATGCAGCCCCAGCGTGTAGCCGAGGAGCCGTTATGTAGAAAAATTGATAAATGATGTTTTTTATAATAATTATTCGAATAAAGTTGACTTTGATCAGCATTTTTGGTAAACGGATCCGGACCCGTGATTTGACGGTCCCGGAGGGTCTGTAGAAAAATATGGGACTTGGGCGTATGCCCGGAATCGAATTCTGAGGTCCCAAATCCGAGAAATGAATTTTTAAAGAAATATTTTTTCTGAAATATATAAAGGTTTTTGAAAATGAGAATTTATGTGAAACATGTGTTATCGGGCCCGTATTATGGTTCCGGAGCCCGAAACAGGATCAATATGTTTATTATGTGCTACCTGTGAAATTTGGTAAGAAACGGACTCAGTTTGAGGTGATTCGGACTAAAAATGGAAAATTCGAAGTTAATGAAGTTTTGAGAATTTTCTATAGATTTTGAGGTTTAAATTGATATTTATGATGTTATTTTGGTGGTTTAATTACACGAACAAGTCCGTAGGGTGTTTTTGAGGTTGTGTGTATATTTTGTCTTGAGCCCCGAGGGCTCGGGTGAGTTTCGGGTAGGTGTCGGAGTGCAAAAATGGTGAAAATTCTGGTGTTTTAGATCAGATCTGGTTCCTGAGGAAAATACTCTTCGCGAACGCGTGGTGACACTCGCGAACACGAAGAGCATTTGTGTGAGCCTGGGATTTTACTCTACGTGAACGCATAGAGGGAGACACGAACACGGATCACTGGACAGTGTCTCTACGCGAACGCGTCCCCAGGGGTGCGAACGCATAGAGTTAGGCTGGGCTGGGGGCTGGGTAGACTTAGTGTTACGTGAACGCGGCCCACATCACGTGAACCCGTAGGCATGGGACTCGCGATCGCGGAGGTGAAGGGAGACAGGTCTTCGCGAACGCGGCCAAGGGCCCGCGAACGCGAAGGGTAAAATTGCCCAGTTATTTAAAAAGTCCCAAAATAGAAACCATACGGGATTAAACTCATGTTTCTCAAACTTCTTCTTCTCCACTCTTCTTGCGCAATTCTTGGGAGACCTTTTCACAATAACTTCATAGGTAAGTAATCTTAACTCCATTTTCTTCCATTTTCATTAACATTTGTTAGATTCTAGGCCAAAAATCATGGAATTAAAGGGTAGAAATTGGGGTTTTGGGTAGAGTTAGTGCTTTTTGAATCTTTGAGAATTTGACCTCATTTTGGGGTCGGATTTCAAAACAAATTGTATATTCGGGCTCGTGGGGGAATGGGTGATCAGGTTTTGGTCCGAACCTCATGTTTTGACCAAGCGGGCCCAGGGTCGAATTTTGGAATTTTTGGAAGAATGTTGGAAAATCTATAATTAGGCTTTGGAATTGATTTTTTGAGTAATTATTGATGTTATTGAGTCAATTATGTCTAGATACGATTGTTTCGGAGTCGGATTCAAGAGGAAAAGCGGTGCTAGAGGCTTGATTTGCATTCTTGGAGCCGAGGGAAGTGTTTGGCCTAAACTTAGCTTGAGGGAATAGGTATAGAGTCTTATTTGCTATGTGTTATTCCATGTCCAATGTATAAGTGAGGTGACGGGTGTCTATATGTTGTGGTCGAGCATGCCCGTGAGTCGAACCTTATTGATTTGTATAGTGTTCTTTGATATTCTCTATGTAATGAATTAACTGTCATTCTGAAAGTGATACATTGAGGTTAATTCATGATGTAGAATGTTATTGATTATTCGTTTGGTTGAGGATTCTTTGTTAATTTATACCTCCGAGTGATATTGGTTATAGCTGAGTCCCTAGCCGGGACGGTAGAATCCTTGTTGATTATTTATGTACATTTGAGGTTTCTTATTATTGTCTTTCCTGTCGATTGCTTGTACATATGTTATGCACGAGGGGACATTCCGTGTTGAGTGATTGTGAGGTTATGCATGAGGGGACATTCTGTGCTGAGTGATTATTTATTTATTTATGCACGAGGGTACATTTTGTGCCGAGTGATTATTATTTATGCACGAGGGGACATTCTGTGCCGAGTGATTATTATTTATGCACGAGACGACATTCTGTGCCTAGTGATTGTGAGGTTATGCATGAGGGGACATTTTGTGCCGAGTGATTATTATTTATGCACGAGGGGACATTCCGTGACGAGTGATTGTGAGGTTATGCACGAGGGGACATTCCGTGCCATTTCTATTTATTACCTGTCAGAGCCGTTGATTGTTGTTGTTATTTATACATATCAATTGTTTTCTTGTTCTGTTGTTTCAGTTAGTTGTTTCCCCTTTATCCCCAGCATGTTCTTCCCCGTTGTTGTATTTACTTTCTTATTTCCTGTCATTATTTCCTGTTATACTATTGAATTGCACAGGTATTATTTATTGTCGTGTCCTAGCCTCGTCACTACTTCGCCGAGGTTAGGCTCGGCACTTACTCAGTACATGGGGTCGATTGTACTGATGCTACACCTGCACTTCTTTATGTTGTGCAGATTATAGCGCCAGACCCAGTGGACAGTGATTCAGGGAGTAGCCTTCAATCCACAGTGACAGTGAGGTAGTCCTGCAGGCGTCACCAGGCCTTGGCGTCTCCTCTTATCTTTTTTTTTTCTCATCTTATGTCCTATTCTGTAATTCCAAGACAGTTGTATTCACTTATTTTAGACTATTGTATTTAGTGAAATCTTAGATTGTTCGTGAGATTGTGATACTGGTTTCTGGGGTTGTAATTGAGGAAGTTTTTATGAGATTTATCGTTAAAGTTCTTGAATTTATTAGTCTTCCGCATTCTTTAATTATAAGTGCTCTAGTTATTGTTGTTAGTTCAATTGTAAACAAGTAAACTTAATTAAACGTTGGCTTGTCTAGCGGGTTCAACGTTAGACACCATCACGGCCTGAATGTGGAATTTCGGGTCGTGACATTTCTTCTCCCTTCACAAAATCATGTTAAATAATTTAATGAGGCATTCCTACAGCTAAATGATATTGTATTTTATAAAATATAGAATCAGCTATAAAAACTACCTTTATTGAAATGCTAAACCAACATTTTGAATATGAAAATTTAAAGTGTCAATCAAATAAATCTATATAAGTTCGCATAATCAATTAAATCAACAAGAAATATCCAGGAAGTCATAAGCACAGGAACAACATTACCTTATTTTCTTGTCCTCCTTAAAAATTATATATGACGAAATTCTAACATTGTTTTGTGCTACCGAAATAGAAAGAATATCTTACTTATATATTGCAATGCTAATCTCTAGAAAGAAGACAATATGAGAAACTAGCAAGACCATAAAAATACCTTCTTCCCTTTCTTCCTTCGCAATGCGAAAATAAAATCACATTTGCCCCGAGTCTTATGCGACTTGTTTACAAACCATTTCCATCTAGCAACGAAATACAAAGGTATAAGTCAATTGCTGCATCACTTATTAACTCAGAAATCGTGTATGTCCGTCTTACTGTATTTTGTGTGTGTGTGCACATGCACATCTTGCCAGTGTGCGTACAATAACATCATATAATAAAAAAACCACATGTATATGTGAGATTTACATTCATAATTATTTAATTTATTTTGCATGCCACATTTTGAAAGTGCTAGAAAACCAATAGTATCTTTTGATGTTTTAACAGGGACCACGGATCACAAGGAAAATCTAGATTTGACCTCTAGAGATTTTCTAATGATCCAGTCATGATTAGATTAGTTGGCGTCCATATAATCACATAATCCAAGCCAATATGAAACCTCGTAACCATCGAGGAGCCAAGACCAATATCTTTTGGTTCAGTGCTTCCAAAAATTCATCCCGGGTTCCTTCAACCTTAAGGTAAGCATCCCGCTTTTGTTTTCCACCTGCTAATAGATTTTATTGGACAGAGGCGAGGATATCATTTACTTGTTCGACTAGATTAGCCAAAAAAACAATTTTTTCTGCATTGCAGTGTCGAACAACTTTTACCTGGGAAATTTATTGCAAAGAATAAATATATAGCATCAAATTCGCTATCCAATAATAACAAATTTAACAACAAAAAATGAATTATTTCTATTCTCCTATCCTATTTGACTTTCATGAACGACTGATTAATAGAGAGAAAGGACAGAAACTACAATTCCTACCTTGTTGAGTGTAAGGCCGTTTTGTCCAAGTTCAATCATCTTAAGAGGAATTCCCCTTTCACTCTACCAGTTTCAGGCTTCTCTCTTAAAACCTCATAAGCAAAAATACTTGATTCATTCAGGTTTTTAACCACGCAACACAAGCATCAAAGAACCCTTTAACGCCAGCATCCTTTGAAGGGAACATGAGTAACAGTTACTTAACTTGCTGCTATTATACGAGGTATGACCAGCCCGTTATTATCACTGTGATAACTAAACCAATATGTCACCACACAAGAATAAAAGCGATAATTAGCTTGAACACCAATGTAGAAAACTACAAGGCCTGTTTATAAATAGCTACATATCCCTATTCTTTCTGGTCATATAGGTGGCCAAAGAGTTCTGCAAGACTGTAGACTTATCTCCATTCTCATTTTCAAAATTTATCTCGAACATTTTTGCAAAATTCTGGCCTAAAACAATGTGAAAAGTAGCATCACAGATAGTTTGATGACACAAACAGTATTAGGAATAAAAGCCTAGAAACAAATTCAATAATGATATATAGCTAAAAATGTGTACGGCTAAAATCGAAAAGACCGGTTTTACGTTTGTCATGGTATTAGGTAGCTTATCCGCATAAGGCTAGAGGTGCGGCTCGGGGTCTGACCTTGAGCGGCCCTTATGTGCGACTTCAAGGTGATGTGGGTCTAGAACTGACGTAAGCGAGTGGCACGAGGGCTAAAGAGACTGAGTCTGCAACAAAGTACAATTTCGTACTCAAACGTTAAATAACTGTATCAGTTGCAAGTCTTTGTAATAAATGATAGTGTACTATGTTGGAACTTCCCCTCCTATATAAATGGGACCATTATTGTTTTTTGCACACATGACATTTAATATAACCAATAAGAACATTCTGTGCTCTAACTCAAACATCCCTTATTGTGTCTCTGTTGATCTTTTTACTTGCATATATTTTGTTTCATTTATTGTTCTTCATTTATTTCTCATCATTGATGATAAACAGCCTACTTCGAGGCCCACGGAACTATTATAACTCCATCGATCGTACTCCACGAGAGTCCACCTCGGTCAGCTTGGAACCTCGATCTGAGGCAGTCTGGTTTGCTTGCTTTCGATTTCCCATCATTTCTAATGCATATACCTCATTCACACTTAGCATCTACTGCTTAACAACTAGCATTAAGATAAATTACATATCTTTAGAACCACATAATCAAATATAATAGTAATTACCATTTTAAAGGTAATTAGTTTGGCGCCCACCATGGGGCTAGAACTAATAGTGATTGTTTTAGTGCTGGTTCACTGGAAAAAAAACGAGTTATCTTTCACACTTTTTCTTGTCCAAGAATCTTTGATTTCAGGTCAAAATGTCTAACTCAGTAAACGCATGCGAAAACCACGGTCCTGAGGACCGCAGCGAAAATGGTGTAGCTATTTCAGGTGCGGGTGAGCCACCACAGAACCCTGAGGGTGTACCAAACCAAAACTAAGTGGATGTGGTCTCTCACAACGCCCAACACGTCGACATCAGCTCTCGCACTGACGGGGGAATACGTCGGGAAGAGGAGCAGGAGATTTAGAACACTCCATCTCGGGAAGAAAGGCAGGTTAGCCTTCACGATATTTTCGAAATATTGCAGGCACAAAAATTAGCGATCGCTCAGCTGCAGAGCCATCAAAAGACTCCAAGTACAGTAGCAACGCAAGCGGCTCCTCGAGTCGAACAGGGACCAGAAAAATCGAGCAACGAAGGGTCAGCAACCAACCCTGCCATTATGAAAATTCTCGAAGATCTCAGAAAAAGAATCGTATCAAGTGAAAAGAAAATAGAAGCCAACGACAAAAAGGTGGAAACCTACAACACAAGGGTCGACCAAATCCCAAGCACACCCCCTATTCTGAAGGGTGTGGATTTGAAGAAGTTCGTGCAAAGGCCATTCCCGTCAAGTGCGGCTCCGAAGCCTATCCCGAAGAAATTCAGAATGCCCGACCTCCTGAAATATAATGGGACCTCGGACCCCAACGAGCACATCACTGCCTACACTTGTGCCGTAAAGGGGAACGACTTGAAGGAGGACAAGATCGAATCCGTCTTGTTCAAAAAGTTTGGAGAAACATTATCAAAGGGGGCCATGATGTGGTATCACAATCTAACCTCTAATTCTATAGACTCGTTTGTCGTGTTGGCAGATTCTTTCTAAAGGCACATGCTGGTGCCATCAAGGCTGCAGCCAGGAAGTCCTATGTCTTCAAAATCAAAAAGAGGGAAAGTGAGATGTTGCGGGAATTTGTATCTCGCTTTCAAATGGAGCGAATGGAATCACCACCGGTCTCTGACGATTGGACGGTACAAGCCTTCACCCAAGGCTTGAACGAAAGGAGCTCGATAGCTTCAAAGCAGCTGAAGCAGAACTTGGTTGAATACCCCGCCGTCACTTGGGCGGATGTCCACAACCGATACCAATCGAAGATTAGGGTCGAGGACGACCAATTGGGAGCCCCCTCGGGCTTAGTATATCCCATTAAGCTCCCGGCAAAGGAACCAAGGCCAAACAAGGAAAGATACCAACCGTACGCCAAAGATCGGAGAAGCGCCCCAAGGCGCAACATACCCCGAAATAATCGAGGGGTAGATCGAGGTCAAAACCTTCGGGGACTCATAAATAGAGTCGATTTCAACAGGCACACAGGACCGGTGGAGGCACCTCGGTTGTCAGAGTATAAATTCAACGTCGATGTTTCGAACATCGTGTCAGCAGTAAGTAAAATCAAAGAGACTAGGTGGCCCGAACCCATATTATTAGATCCATCGCAAAAAAGCCATAACTTGGTGTGTGAATTTCACGGCACGCACGGTCACAAGACTGAAGATTGCAGACAACCCCGGGAGGAAGTAGCCCGACTACTTAGCAGAGGGCACCTCAGAGAGTTCCTCAGTGACCGGGCCAAAAACAAGCTTCGAGAGAGAGAGGCCAATAGGAAAAACGAAGCGGAAGAGCTACAGTAAGTCATCCACGTGATCATGGGAGGGATCGACACCCCACAAGAACCCCTTGTCGAACGAACTCGAGGGTAAAAACCCGAGGACGCCCTCATATTCATCGACGAAGACATTGAGACCTTACTACGGCCCCATAACGACGCATTGGTAATTTCTTTTCTTGTGTATGCATTACAGATTAAACGTGTGCTTTTGGATCCAGGTAGCTCAGCCAACATAATTAGGGCAAGGGTGGTAGAGCAGCTAGGACTACTCGGCCAGATCGTGCCCGCCTCTTGATTCCTCAACGGATTCAATATGGTGAGCGAAACAACAAAAGGGGAGATCACTCTATTGATCAGTATGGCCGGTACAATTCAGAATACCAAGTTCCATGTCATTGACGGAGACATGAGATATAACGCCAAGGTCGTGGATACACTGCATGAGAGCAGTATCGTCAACCCTCCATCAAATGATGAAGTTTCCAACAAAATAAGGAACAAAAATGGTATATGGGGAGCAGCACGCTGCAAAAGAGATGTTCGCAGTACACAAAGTAATACCGGCGACGACATCTTATACGATAAAGGAGACAAAGGATAAGAAAACGGCCAAATAACGGTAACAAGTTGTGTCCCTGGACTCATCCGAATTCACAAGTAAAGGACCGTACCGCGTCCTTAGAACAGGCAGGAAAAGATAATGCGTCATTGAGGCTGGAACGACATTGCTGCTAAGGTATGACTATCCCCCTTATTTATTCACATTTCATACTAACTTGTACGCAGGTGTCCGATAAAGGGAATTGAAGCCCCTTCCAGTTTGAAGACCTGAGGTTTTAAAGCATGTGTTGCACTCTATTCCTTCGATCATATTTTACCTCGAGAAGGGTTTTTGCCGGCAAGGTTTTTAACGAGGCAACATCTATGTGCTACCTAAGGAAAACTTAAACAAGTATTCAAGGCTTCTCTCCAATCAACCTCAAATACTAAGGGGCATCGCCCCGGGAGGTCGCCTCCTCAAACAAATCAAAGTAAGCCGAAGAGGGTCTTAATAGGAAAATGATGTATCGGGCCAAACGGTCAAATGAACCGTGTCCGCATAGAAGGGTCAAACCCTCGACGGTTAAAACATGTATGCTTGTACCGAAAAATCAGAGGAGTATTTTTTCCAACAAAACACATTGCGGTTCAAAGAAACTGCTATTCTCACAAGGAAAGGCCCCAGGGCCAAAAAGCCCTCGATGTCTCGGGGACTATCATTAACATCCATCCCATCAAGTTGTCAAAACCCGAGGTCGTAAGAACCCCAGCGGGTAACCTCGAGCGTGTTCGAAACTGTAAGACCTCGAGTAAGGCATGTCCAGATCATACAACCTTAAAAAAAGGCACAATCTCGATTTCAAAGCAAAGGCTATATATTCGAACTTGTAAGACCCCTAAAAAGGCATACCCTCGAATATAGATGTCGAGGATAAATTACTCAGGACTAAAGGCTTCGGCCAAACACAAACGATCCCAGTCGATAGTCTACAGCCAAACTAACGCGATTCGGGGACACTCGACCATCACGATAAAATCAAATCCTTCGAATTTACTTCGGAAAGAACCGGTTAAATCATGCTACCCTCGGCTTAAGCAAAAGAGATTCGATCATTTTCATGTCAGCTCCTAACAATGAAAAGGCTTCGAAACAGTTCATCCGTAGGGAAAACCCTTCCAAGGTGCTCACTTATCATCACATAACGACTCATAATTGAGGTTCTTATCGAACCCTCGAAGAGTCAGACGAATGCAAAAATATCAAAGGCCTTAACTAGGGAAAATATAGCCATATTAAAAGGTCGTATCGACGTAACCCGTATGAGCCGTGACGCAAGCTTAAAATGCGTAAGAGCCCTGGTGCCAGCTTCAAGAGGCTAATGGCTAATTCTAAAAAGCTAAGGGTCAATGTGCTCGAGCCATAACCCGACTCGAGGGCTGAGCCCGAAACGGTTAACTAAAACGTCTGAGGGCAAACGTATTGGAGCCTACGAGCCAACACGAAAGGCCTCCGGGCTGACTAAAGGTCATATTGACCCTATGATCAAAAGCTTAAACACTGACTTAACAGGCGTCAGGGCCAACCCGTAAACCTGAGGGGTTTTTCAACAAACTTCGTCCGACCGGCTTTCGACGATTAAAATTCCAGGCAAAAACAGGTACAAAAAAGTCAAAAAAGAAGAAAAAATCGGAAAATTTTCCATATACACATTCATTGCAAATATACATTCACATATGCTCTCACGAAGAGCCCTACACAAAGCAGAAAAAGAGAAATCCTAGTCTACTTCCCCCCGGGGACAGTGGCTCTATCAGCCTTTTCTTCATTATCATCGGAATCAGACACAAGGAGTCTGGCGTCGTATTCGTCTGCCCTGGCCTGCCCTATCTTTTCCGAGAGGTCGAAGCCCCTAGCATGGATTTCCTCGAGGGTTTCCCTTTGGGATCTATATCGGGCATAGACTCTTCTCCTGCTTTCACGATCAGAAGCCCTTCTCAGCTCAGCCCGAGCATCAGCAACATCTTTTAAATAAACGACCACTTTCTTATCAACCTTTTCTCGAGCCTCTTGAGCTTCGACACGGGCATCAATAACTTCAGCCATCATTTGCAGAAGCTCGGTCTAGAGTTTTTCTATCTTGCTCGCTTGTACCGAGTTATCTCCACGAGCGTTCCGGAGGTGCACTTCGAGGGTAGAAACTTTGGCCAAAGCATTCTTTTTTTTCCACAACATGGACATCTATTTGAGCCTTTAGCCCATTGCACTCCCGCTCGGCCTAACCAAACCTACCCCAAAGACGTTCCAGGTCCTCTGTCTTTCTATGCAGCTGCAATACCAAAATATTAACCTTCGAGGACGAGAGAAAAAGACACGCGCATCTTCAGATCGAGAGTCACTTGTTCCTCAAGGCGATCTTCATAATCGTGACTTTGGCTCACCTCGTACCGAAGGTGTATCAACTCCTTAGCTTGTTCATCAAGGAGAATCCTAAGGGATTTGTCCCCATCCAAGGCTCTCCGTAACTCGGATCTGAGCTTATCAAAGGCCTACGTAGAGAAAGCTCCAGTTAAAAAAAAAGGTTGCAATATTGGAGAATCATCAAACCTCACCACATAGAAAACCCGTTGGGCCTCCTCAAAGTCCGATCGAGTGCTTCCTGGACTAGCCACTTTGATCCCAGTCGAACTATCCCAAGAAGGAACATCATCTTTAGGGAGTCCGCTCTCATCATACAGCCCTTGGCCCTAAACATCCCTTAAATCACCCCCAATGGGAGAAGCAAGTGGCGGCTTCAAATCCTTCCCCCTCAATGTACCTTCGACAAAGGAGGAAAACGGCAGTAGAAAAGCTTGGCTTCGTTTCCCTTATGCCTCTAGGAGTATCTCGCCTCGAAAATTGTTTTCTTCATGCGTTGAGGACTATTTTCAGTTGCTCTCATCTTTCATTTCAGAGGCCTCCCATCCACCCTCCATCAGGTATCTCCACTTACTCTCATCGTAAGTGGAACATGCCGCCAATCTCTGAATCCAATCCGACAAGTCGAGGATCTCGAATGGCATCCATGGAGTTGCTGCCAAAGGGAACGGAAGGCATCATTACAAAGTCTTCCATCTCTCGGGAAAGGGCATGAACTCCTTCGGGATAATATCAGCAGTCCGCACTCAGACAAATCGGTTCATCCACCCGCGATCCCTCTCCTCTTCATCGCTGGCGACGAGAGGCCGAGCGGATCGGCGTCCGAGAGTGATCAGGCCTCGACACTACGAGGGCTAGTATATCTGATAAGATGACTAAGGGTGAACACGAGCCCGGCCTTCTCGGCAAGGAACCTCATCATCGGTACTATCCTCCAAGAGGATGGGTGAACCTGTGCCAGGGTAACCTGATACCTCGCTTGCTTTTCTCTCGCTCCGCTCGCTCCCACCTGTCTTCTTCGCAATAGCTTATGAGCACGACTAGTCCATTGCAAACCTTCTCCTTTCTATCCCTATGCGTGGATATATACACCATGTATTGAAATTTACTCTGCTAATGCTAAACTCAATAGAATGGAAGCAAGGAATACACTTGGCCCTTTTGTTCTGCTTATAGGTCCTAAAGGGTCAAGGGGCGGTATGCAAAGGTCGAGTACGACTCTGTCAAGGGGGCCCAACATAAAAGGGTACGTGCACACATTCAAGAATCCCTCCACATGGGTCATGATACTCTCTTCCGGGGAAGGTACCTGCAGTATCACGTTTTATCCCTATCCGCAGCCTCTCTTCACGGCCTCGAGTTCCGATGTTTGTTCGCCCGACACCAAAGGTAATGCATCGATAGGGCAAGAAGCATAAGTAGAACTCCCCTCCTCCTGGAGAGCGGATTTTTACGTGGTGGCCATAAGTGAATGGTCGCAAGGAAGGGGAGACAAAGCGTAAGCTTTGAATTAAAATGAAGAAAGAATCGGTAAACGAGCAAAAGACTCTGTAAAAGAGATAATCACCCAATGCAACGAAGTCTCCAAACGAAGGAAGCTAATGTGTTTATTGGGCAAAACATTGGTCGTTCGCCTACTTTGAGGGGCAGTTAATTCCGACAGTGTCATTACAACTTTTAGGAAAGCAAACCGGTAGGACCACCACGATCATCCCTCGGGACATGTCACATGAGCGGCATTATCTAAAGGCTCGAGGTCCCCATGTCGATCTGACCTCGAGAAGATACCTTATCTCAAGGATCTCAGTTGTTATGTCTATGGACTCCAAGGAATTATTTAAACCTAACTAAACTCGGGACGGTGCCCGGTCCCGAGAAGATTTTGTTAATGCAGGATTCTAAGAGAAATATCAATTTGGCCCCCAGATGGTACCCGATTTCGAGGATCCTTATTGTCGTAATAAGCTCTAAGGGGCCGCCCGCATCAATCCATCCTAGAAATGGTGCCCGATCACAGGGAATTTTATTGTTATAATGGGTTCTCAAGAGATGTCAATATTAACGTGGCCTCGAAATGGTTCCCAACCTCGAGGATCTTCATCGTTTCTTATACGGTTTTCTAAAGGAACTATCGTTCCTACCTTGATATGGTGTCCGATCTCGAAAGTATCCACCGCTGCTAGCGCAAGCTTTAAAGGGAGTTGTCTGAGATCCTCATATCGGTCTAGATCGAGATGGTACCCGATCTCGACAGCTTTATTTCTCTAAAAATGGACCCTGAACGGTCCAACATCAAAGTCCGAGGGAATACCTCTGCGTGGAAGAAATTAAAAGGCAAAAAACCCCAGTTGTATTCACAAAAATATATTTACAAAGGGTGTATCTTTACAAGACTCTTCCTAGGAGCCGATGTACAAGGGGAAAGGAGAATGCAAAATTAGTAAAACATGCCTACTCCTCACCTTCACCATCTGCTGAGCTGCTGCTGGAATAGCTATCAGAGCCCTCGTTCGAGGAAGTAGGGAGTGTCGATCCTTCCTCTTCCATCATGGCCTTCTCAATCTCATCAGCGAGATTGTCGCCTTTAGCACTTGCTTCCTCGAGGGCCTGCCTCTTAGCTTGTGAGCGGGCATAAGCAATAACTCAAGTCAATTTGAGCCCGGCTTCTTCAGATATCTACCTAGCCCGATTATTAGCAGCAACCGCGCCCCTTTTGTACAATGCAACATGACCATCAGCCTCAGCTTTCACCGTAGATAGTGAGACAACCTCATCCTGAGCTCTCTAGAGAAGGTCCCCGGTCAAGGCCAGCTCTCCTCGCAAGAGGTCCCTTTCCGAAGCCACAATGTCGTTCTACATTTTGCGCTCGAGAATTTTTGCATCTTTGGTCGCGGCCTCTTCTTGGAGTTGCCTCACCAGGGCGTTCCTCTGTTCGATCTGTTAAACATATCATGTTAGAAAAGCACTGACTTGCAAGAATACGGAAATAAACTCATGTGACATGTTACATGCTCAGCAAAGCAAGTTTGTTCATGGTGCACCCCCTCCAAACTGGTCCTAACCTCATTCAACTCCTCATCCTTTCGGGAGGAGGAAGTCTCTAACTCATTCAGCTCTGATTTGAGCTTCCCAAGCTCCTCCTCACGCCTAGTGAGCTCATCATGGAGCTTGGAAAAGGCATGGTCGTACACCTTCTGGACCTGTAATGTGGAAGAGAGGAGTCAGAAAACGAAGATAGAAAATCGAAACGAGTGATGTCTCAAAAAGGATTAACTGCTTTTCAAGCTTTCCTGCCGCTTCAAGGGAGACGGGGGCATCGAGATCGGTGTCTTCCTCAAGGCCGGCGAATAAGTCTCTGAATGAGTCGACCTCACCCTGAGAGACCCCCACATTAGCGGCACCCATGTTCAGTGCGTCTCCTATCTCTCCTAGGGAAAATGAAGGGCCCAAATCGAGGTCGTAGACGATGTCGATCCCTATCGAAATATCTTCTTGGTCCAGAATTACTTTGTGTTTAAGGTCTCCAAACTTGGAGGCTAAAGACTCGTCGGCACGAACCGTATCGCGACCAGACTGAGGCTGGGAGATTGCACCCTCACTAGTGTTTTGCTCCGATCGAGGTCGATCCAATTCGGCTACCTCGGACTCGAAGGCCCCCCGCCAAACAGCCTCCTGAATAACGGCACTCCTGCCCTCCCTTTGTTCTAAAGGGTGTTCATCGTTTCCATCATCTTCATCTGCAGCACGCAGACTCACCGCAGCAGGCGGAGTTAGGATAGTGGCATCAGTCTTTGGCCTGCGGATTTTGGTTTTCTTTTGTTTTGGAGACTCACCCGAAGTCCCCTTCTTCCTCTTTTTACCGTTCTCAGGCCTCGAAGTATTTGCTTCACCGGGCAGGGGCGTCCTTATTGACCAGTTGTCCCTAAGGCCTGCCCTAGCAAGACATGTTAGGCTCGCTACTGCAGAAGAACGCCTGCATGAAAGTATGCAATAATCACGTAAGGGGCATACCGTGTTTCTTGTCCTGCCATCGCAGTTTGGCCAGATCCCTCCAAGAACGCTTATTGTATGGAAAGGCGGAGTCCAAACGTCTGATCCATCCAAATGTTCCGGGACCGTATCGGGGAACCAGAGGGCGGCTGTGTTATCAATAGTGGACCAGTTCAGAAAAAGGAAAAGGGAGAATGAGATGTGTTTGAGGTAATGATTCTTAGGACTCATGTTACATTCCTCTGGGAATGGCATCCAATCGGATGGAATAACATCCGAGGTCTTCACTCTGACGAACCGGCTTATCCATCCCCGGTCTGTGTCTTTATTTATGCTCGCAAAGAACGACTTCGCGGACCGATGATGTAGCTTGATTAAGCCCCCTCGAAAGAGGGGGCTGTACAACCGTATCAGGTGGTCAAGAGTAAAGGTCATTCCCCATATACGGTTGGAAAAGTATCGGAGCATATATATGATCCTCCAGAAGGAAGGATATATTTGGCCAAGTGTCACTCGGTATTGGCGGCAAAAGTCGAGTATGACCAAATCTATTGATGAAGATGAGGAAGAGTCTACCGGCCCGAGGGTAAAAGGGTATGTGTAAACGCTGAGGAATCTGACTTTATATGTGGTTATGCTTTCCTCAACTTTGGGGATCTCAACATGCATTGTCTCCTCCCAGTCACAATCAGTTTTCACTCTCTCCACTTCGGATATTATACTGATATACCTGGACATGGGTTCGCATCGACCTGGTTTGTTGGGAGGTCTATCGATGGCAAGGTCAGAGGTCTTTTTGAAATTTCCAGGAATGCATTGTTCAATCCTCGGTGGTTTCTTCACTTTGCCCTCAGCCTGGCGTGCGGGAGAAGAAGTACCCTCTTTTCGAGGGATCGTCTTAGAGGTCTTGGCCATGAATGAATCGAAGTTTATGAGAAAAGAGATGGGGAAATGAACAGAGAAGGGAGATGAACGCAGAAGAAGTTGAAAATGGCCCTAAAAACTTAAAGATGGGTGTGAAAGTTTGGATGGCGTGCAAATGTGTATTTATAGCGGTCATGTGGGCAACGCTTGAGGAGAGAAAAATTTGAACCGTTGACGGGTCGTGGGCTTTCTCGGTAATCGGGCTGACAGCGACCCCGTGCAGCCTTTTGATGGAGGCCATTAAATGCTCTGACGATCTGACGCTATGGCGGAAATTCCAAAGGGGCGAGCATTCGAGACCGTTTCTTATCATTCTACTCTAATAAACGCAGGGACTATCTGTGTACAGCTAAAATCGGAAAGACTGATTTTACGTTTGTCATGGTATTAGGTAGCTTATCCGCATAAGGCTCGAGATGCGGCTCGAGGTCTAACCTCGAGGGCCCTTATGTGCGACTTCGAGGTGATGCAGGTCTAGAACTGACATAAGCGAGTGGCACGAGGGCTAAAGCGACTAAGTCTGCAACAAAGTACAATTTCGTACTCAGACGTTAAATAACTGTATCAGTTGCAAATCTTTGTAATAAATGATAGTGTACTATGTTGAGACTTCCCCTCCTATATAAAAGGGGACCCTTATTGTTTTTGGCACACATGACATTGAATATAAGCAATAAGAACATTCTATGCTCTCTAACTCAAACATCCCCTATTGTCTCTCTGTTGATTTTTTTACTTGTATTTATTGTGTTTCATTTTTTGTTCTTCATTTATTGCTCATCGTTAATCATAAAGAGCCTACTTCGAGACCCACAGAACTGTTATAAGTCCATTGATCATACTTCATTAGCCTCGACCACGAGAGTCCACCACGTCATCTCGGAACCCCGATCTGAGGCAGTTTGGTTTGCTTGCTTTCAATTTTCTATCATTTCTAACGCATCTATGTCATTCACACTTGGCATCTACTGCTTAACAACTAGCATTAAATTAAATTACATATTTTTAGAACCACATAATCAAATATAATTATAATTATCATTTTCAAGGTAAACAAAAATCATCAAGAATGTTCGGAGAGAACACTGTCAACAACTGCCAATCCATGTGCATGACCGAAGCAGTCTTGGATGCCTCAACTGAATCGGATGCAAATAGTTAATCCTCACAAAAGCTCCTCAACTGGGATGTGCTCGGCAAATAATGCAACAAGATTAGACAAAACCATTGCTACAAGAAGATGCACAATCCAGGAAACAAACAACATATTGTTTTAGTAACTGAATGAGGAAAGGACAGACAACTTGTAGCACAATTAAATGGCTTTTGGTTCAGAGATTAAGTTATGTAGGGATTAGTGATGCCGAGGAATTAGTAATGCAATGATTGTCATGCAGGAAGATTAAATATCTTCAAATCCCAATTAGACATCGTATAAACTAATGTTAATTTTTATGAGGAGAATATATCTCCTAAAAGCCCAACCAAAAGACCCCTAAGTGGACTTAGTAGAAATTTGCAAACCAGTTTGGGATCATTAAGGTGGTGAAGCTAGTATCAAATTCAGAAACACAAAGTGAACTTCATCATGGTACTGATTGCATCTAGCAATTTATCACTTACGCCAAAAGATGCAAGGATGACATAAGCTTTTTTTGGATGAATTAAAGAAACTTTTATTAATACTAACATCCAGAAGATGTATAATTAGGAAAGCGTTAGTGACCCCTATGCAGAACTCAAGGAGCCAAAGAAGTCAAAAAATTGATTTACATCAGTCACATCCCTCTGTTTACCCCAACAAAAAAGGTTCAAGAGGCATTTTGCTTTTAGTGCAGGGATCGTACCAGAGGTCTCTTCAAGGCATCTTCATCTTGCATTTTTTTCTCCATGTCTAGAAATACAGCTTGGTACTACCAGCCGTATCTTTTTCCTTTCCTTTCTCCACTTTCCATAGCCACCAGCTTACGAAAGCATCCTTAGGACTGTTTGGAATTAACCCCTTGAATTCACAAATGTTTAAGACCATGCTCCATATATCTCTAGCTACCACACAGTGCAGCGGCAAATGTTTTGCATAGAAAGCATTTATTCAAAAGTTTAAATCCTCTCTTCATCATGTTGGCTTACGTTAAGAAAGCTTCACACATCACTATCCAGCTGAGAGAAATTACTTTGGAGCTTTAATTTTCCATATCCTTTTCCACTGCCAGGAGTATACAGTATTTCCTGTTTGCCAAAACACATGGCAATCTTTAACAGTAAAAATTACCCCTGTAATTCTTATTCCATCAGATTCTATCCCTCCCTCCCTCTTTGCAAATTTCCTATTCCAGTTTGTCTAAAGCCTTGTCAAGCAGCTGATATCCCAACTTATGTTATTCAGGAAAATATAAGTTAGTCAATACACATCAATGTTTTGCTAAATGAAAAGGTATATTGTCAAAGATGAATAAACACTAAGCTAGTGCATCAACAAAGTAATTACAAGTTCTACAATTCCCCCATCATGTCTAATGCAATTTCATATAACAAAGTAATCCATGGAAATTCACCTCCTTAACTAGCTAACTAAATGCTATTTCAGTACCAAATCAGAAGCACCCAATATGGATCTAATCAAAAGTGAAATCCAACAACATAGTGTTTTAGTGAACAAAGATTTTCCAACAAATTCATTACCAAAATATTCTCTTAAAGGGCAACTCTAAAACAAATTCTGAGAATCGGCAAGATAGTTTTACTTAATTTTAAATGAATGAATTCGTAAAAAAATCAATTATCTAACCAAACAATTTATACCCCACACTTGACTTATCGTTAAAGGACTCATTTTGAAGCTCGATTCAAAATTAATTAGATAAAATAGAAAGGGAGTGACACAAATAGACCTGATAAGCCAAAACTTTCCTTAATAGCAATTGTAAAATCGGCAATTACACAGATTTTGACTCCAAAATTCAAGTAAGGAAAAAAATGACTAATTGAACTCAGAATCCTTAACGTCATCCTCGAATAGTCGCATCCGAACCTGCGAAACACCAACCAAACTCAAGCAAGATCCATATATATATATATATATATATATTGCGTTTGGCCTTATACCATACTTATACAGAATGTGTTTGGCCTTGTGAAAGTTTCACCAAACACCAGAGATTGAAACATGAAATCATGTAACTTAGATAAGAACAGAACAGCCAAATGAATATTATCTTTTACCCTAAAATTGGAGGAGTAATAACCAAAAATCAGAGAAGAAAACTTAAATCTTTGTATATCTCTTTTTGTATTCTTGTTTCTGAAATTCGAAACGCAAGCCAAAATCGAAGAATAAAACTCAAGAGCAGAGAAGAATTTTGCCCTTAAAACCCTAGCTTTTCAATAACTTTTTATGTTTGAAACTTAAAAAGTGAATTTGAACAGCCATAGTTTGGAACTGAGGTTTCATCTAAACTAAAATTAACATAAAAAGAGTACAATTTCGAGAAATACTTGAAGTTGAGCAGTTGTTATCAATGGAGGTGACCAAAATAAGTGTTAACAGGAGAAATACGACAAGAGAAATAGCAGGTTTACCAAAATAAGTCTTAGGGTTTTTTCCTTCTTTTTTGGGGGTGGTTGGCGATCCAGGTGTGGGTTTGGGAAAAAAGAGGGATAAATTAGTGCTAATTTTTATTAATTAATTGTTTAATGACGGGCTATATTATATTTTAAGGGACGAATACTATCCCCTCGTTAATATTGAGCTAATAATTAGTTTCAACGACCAGAAAGTTTTTTGTTGCTATAAGTACACTTATAACGACCGGATTTATGTCTCTTCATTAAGAAGTGTTCATCAATAATCAAATTTCTTGTAGTGGTATTTTGGTTCCGGAACCTTGTATAGGTCCAATACCATAATTATGACTTTTTAGTGAAATTTGGTGCAAAATAGAATTGATTTGACGTGATTCGGACGTCTGGTTTTGAAAGGCGGAATTTCAAAGTGTTCTTGAATATTTCATGTGATTTAGGGTTAAATTCGTAGTTCTAGGTGTTGTTTTGGCGATTCGATCACGCGATCAAGTTCGTATGATATTTTTAGATTTGTGTGCATATTTGGTTTAAAGTTCCGAGGGTTCGGATGAGTTTCGGATAGGCTATGGAGTGAAAATTGTGACTTAGAACATTGCTGGTGTATCTGATCTGGTGCAGGCCTCTGATATCACATTTGCGAGATCAAGCATCGCAATTGCAAACCCTAGAGGTTCCGCATTTGCGATCTCTCATCGCAAATGCGAAGAGGAGCCGTGCCAACAGTTTTCGCATTTGCGAGTTTTCCTTCGCATTTGCGAAGGGAGTTTGGGACGGGCAATGATCACATTTAGTCTCATTTTCTAAGATTTTAAGATCGCATTTGCAAATTATTCTCGCATTTGCGAAAGCAACAAAAGTGTGAAGGGCTTCCCATTTGCGATGGCTCTAGACAATATTTTTCTACCGTTCTTCATATTTTCAAATCCTAGAACCCTAGAGGCAATTTCTCCAAGATCAATTCTTCCCCAAAACTTTGGTAAGTGATCGTAACCCACTTTCTTTCAATTTCCCATCACATTTCATGAATTTCCTACAAAAACTCTAGGATTTCCATTGTAGAAATTGGGGGTTTGGTAGAATTAGAGATTTTTGGGGAATTGGGATTTAGACCTCAAATTGAGATCGGATTTGAAAACTAGTTACATAAGAGAGCTCGGGGTGAATGGATGAATGAGTTTTGGTCCGAACCTCAAGTTTTCACCAAGCGAGCCCGGGTCGATTTTTTACTTTTTGGGAGAAAGTTTTGGAAACCAACACTTGCATTATAATTGATGTTATTGAGTTAATTGTGGCTAGATACGAGTGGTTTGGAGGTGGATACTAGAGGAAAAGTTGTAATTGAGCATTGATGGGCCTGAGGAGCGAGGTAAGTGTTGTTCCTAACTTTGACTTGAGGGTTTAGGAACCCTTGCCTTAATTGCTATATCAAAATCATGTGAGCGGCGTATATGTGAGGTGACGAGTACTTATGCGCCGCCAATTTGTCTATCTTGCATATTTCTTTCTCGTTCCCTTTATGTTGTTTCCTTCCCTACCTTAACTATTACGTGATTTACTTATATTTCCATGCCTAACTGCTACTTGTTAGCCATTGCTTCTCCTTGTTGAAGGTATTAGTTATTCCGTAGCTTCATTGTCTCCTTTTATATGCTTAAGTTGTTTCATTCGTGCTTTTAATGATATATTCTGGATTGGTCTCGCTGAGTAGTATTATTTGTGTTAGGTTTTATAGAGTATAAGCTTCCCATTTACTTTGTTTTGAAGTTTAAGTATTAGAGGGGTTTTGTGTTAAATTTGTGAAAAATCAGGTACTACTAAGTAATTGATACTGATATGGTGGGAACAGATTGCGCGCCACAAAGGGTGGAATAAAGATGGTATATTGAGGAGGAATAAGGGTGAATCAATATTATATGGTGGGATAGGGTTGCACACTGCAACAGTTTAAATAGGGGTGGATTTTGGTGAAATAAGGGTGAATTGTGGTTGTGATTATTGTGATATGGTGGGATCGGGTTGCACACCGCAACACTTTTATTTATATTCTGTTATTTATGCTATTTAGAGGAAATAAGGGAGGATTTTTATATGTATGGTGGGATTGGGTTGCGCGTCGTAACAACCTATATGTTTATGTTTTTCTTTGATTGTGTTAGTTGTACGGTAGTTTTGAATTGCACTTAAGAATTGGTTATAGCTGAACACTAATCCAATACGTTGGGTACTGTACTTACTTCTTGCAATTTATTGCTTTACTTTATTCTCTCTTCCTTTCTACTTTTATTATACACTGTATGCAGATTATATCGTGAGTGTCCCGCCGAAGCCTCATCACTCCTTCATCGAGTTTAGGCTCGGTACTGTAACGACCTGGCCAGTCATTCCGTGAGATTAGCCCTGTTTCCCCTGTTTCTGCTTTGTCATGTATTTCTTAGCCTATTTATGATGTGTGGAGTCGGTTGGTTCGGGTTCGGAGTGGTCGTGGTGATAAATGAGACACTTAGTCTCTTAAGTTGGCCTTGTGGTTAGAAAAGTCAACCGAGAGTTGACTATTAGGTAAACAACCTCCGAATGTGGACTTTATGGCTCAGATAGCTTCATTATGTAATTTGGGACTTAGGAGTGTAATCGGAGTGTGGTTGTGAGGTCCGAGGAAGAATTAGGCTTGAATTGGCGAAATTGAGTTTTTGGCAATTGCCGCTCGGCAGTGAAAAATTAGCTATCAGTGTCGGAATCGAATTCCGAAAGTTGAAACAGGTTCATAGTGTAATTTTGGATGTGTGTGCAACTTTTCAGGTCCTTCGAACGAGGTTTGGTTAGTTTCGGCGTCGTTGGTGATTTTCAAAAGTTTGAAGATCCTTAGGCTTGAATCATTGGTTAAATTGGTGTTTCGATGTTATTTTGGGTGTTCCGAGGGTGCGACTAAGCCCGGGTGGTCATTTATGACTTGTTGGTACTTTTGGTTGGGGCCTCGAGGGGCTCGGGGTGATTTCAGATGTCCATTGGGAGTTTTGGAAATTTTAAAGGTTGTTGGTGTGGGATCGTTCTGTGTTTCCGCAGGTGCGGATGGGTGACCGTAGGTGCGGTCACCACAGGTGCGAGTTTAGCATCGCAGGTGCGTAAGTTGTTAAGCTAGGGGAAAACCGCAGATGCAGAAGAGTGACCGCACCTGCGGAGGTGCAGGTGCGGAAGACGAAGTGCATGTGCGGAATTTTGGAATTTAAATAAATCTCGTAGGTGCGCACCAGGGATCGCAGGTGAGGTAAATAGACCGCATGTGCGGTCATCGTTGGGCAGAACCTATAAAAAGAACCCTTAGCGAATTTTGGTCATTTTTCCACAATTTGTACTCGGTTTTGAAGCTTTTGGGAGAGTTTGAAGAAGGAATTCGAGGGAACTTCGTGGAAGTAAGACTTTAGGACTTAAAACTCGTTTATATGGTATTATTTGACTTATTAAGGGTGAAAATTATGGAAATTAGTGACAAAAATTGGGGGGATTAGGGCTTGTAATTGGAGACCTTTAATTGGGGATTTTAGGGGTCATTTGAAGTCCGATTTTGTTGTTCTTGGTATGTAAAAACTTGTGGGAGGATGAGGATCCTTGTGATGTGATTTTTTATCGAATTCCGAGATATGGGCCCAGGGGTCGGGTTTGGCCAATTTCGGGATTTTTGGTTAATTCTGATAATTTTTGAGTGGGCTTCATTCCTTGGCATATATTAATCATATAAATCTGATTTTTGGTAGATTTGGAGAAATTAGAGGCCGAGTCTAGAGGCAAAGGCATCGAGGGCTAGGATTTTAACCAGTTTTGAGGTAAGTAACGTTTCCAAACTTAGTTCTTAGGGTTCGAAACCCCGAACTATACGATATATGACTATAATTAAGGTGACGCACATGCCAAGTGACGGGCGTGTGGGAGTGCACCGAGTGATTTGTGTCCTGGATCATCCCATGGTACCGTCTAGTAGCTATTACGGATTGATATCTTCACTTCTATTGATGTGGTTAATGTGAACATGCTAGAAATCATGCTAAGGCTTCACGCCAAAAATATTGAGACCCGAGTGGTCGTATATTGCTGTCTCCTTATGTGTTTACTTGATTGCATATACTCAGTCCTGTCATAGCATATCATTTCATGCCTCAGTCTCGGTAATTGTTAATTTTGTGCACTTATCATTGTTTCGGGCTAGTTCATGCATCTGTGAGCCCATGTGAGCGAGACTGGAGAGTAATGATTGAGTGAGGTCGAGATCCTGTTATGGAGAGACAATTATGAGATCGAAATTCACACCGCAGCAATACTCTGATCATGCCTTCGTGGCTTGATATAGTGTTTGGGATAATAGGAGCAGCTCCGGAGTCTTTACACCCCCAGTGAGCGCATTGCTATTTGAGTTATGGATTTTCCCTGGACATGGATCTTGTCTGAGTGTTGTATTCCGGTGATGGATCTTCTTCGTGGGGCTGGATTGGCCTCTTTCCTTAGTATTGAATGACTATGGTCACCGGTGTTTATGTACATTCCGGGATGGAGTTTCCCTGGGCCAAAGAGCCATATACAGTATTGAGTGGACTTCTGTGTGAGAGTTGTGAGAATTATATGCATTTCCACATTGTTCATATTTTGGCATGTAAAGTATATTGAATTACATGGGATACTAGTCACACCTGGCATATTTTGTTTCATTATCTGATAAACTATGAACATGTCCAATTTCTGTACGCTGATTATTATGATTGTTGAGGTTTAGTTCGTTACTACCTCTCAGCCCATAGTTTGGGTTCATTACTTCTGAGTTGGTGTACTCACGTTACCCCCTGCACATTTTGTGGATATCCAAGTTCATCGGGACCCGGTAGTTATTGCAGAGTGGCTGTTAGAGTTTCTTTCGGAGTCGTCGAGGTAGCAGCTGGCGATCGCAGCCTCGTCTTCTACTTCTTTATCTTCCTGTCGCATTTTCATTATTTCAGACTTTGTTGTCTATTTTGTATTTTGACATTCTTATGTGGTAGTAGCTCATGACTCGGTGACACTAGATCTGGGGTTGGTTTAAATTATGTTTTTAAATGATGTTTAACTCCAAAATAGATTATTATTGAAACTTTTTCCACTAAATGTATCAATTTTTCTTAAAACAAATCTGTATTTGAACAAAATGTGTGGCTTGCTGGAAAAAAATCACGACGGGTGTCTTGGGGTCGTGACAAGCACTTATTAGTACATGGGGTTGGTTGTACTAATACTGCACACTGCACTTCCTGTGCAGAATTTTGAGCAGGTTGTGGATGATCTAGAGGTTGGCTGTAGACTTCACAACTAGGAGACCCAAGGTAGTCGTGTTGGCGTCTGCAGGCCCTGGCATCCCCTTCTATACCCCCTATACTTACTGTTTTTCCTTATTTCACAAACAGTTGTGTTTTCTTTCGGACTAATACTTGTAGTAAAATCTTAATATGTTCGTGAACTGTGACTCCGGATTCTGGGTAGTAATAGTATGTAATTAAAGTTGTTATTTATGTAGTCTCACGTTTATTTCGATTTATTTATGGCTTGTTTACTGGTAATCACCAAAAGATGAAGAATTGGCTACATAACCTCCAACGTTGGCTTGTCTAGCAAGTGTGATGTTTGGCACCATCACGGTCCTGACGGTGGAATTCCGGGTTGTGATAGCCGGTGGAATCTACAAAGCATAATCCCGCTATACCATAATCGACTTTTAACAATATAATTTTGAAAGCTTATTCTTGTTCAAAATTTAGTTTTGATTGTGCTTCCTCAATCACTTGTATGACCTTCTTAATATTATACTATTCTCTTTTACTTTGTGATCTATTGTTTTAAATCTCTAACACTCTTTTTATGGAATAAATTTATGGAAAAGGGCCAAAAATGTCCTTCAACTATTTGAAATAACTCAAAATTACCCTCGTTTTTTTTGGGTACAAAAAATATCCCTGTCGTCTATGTTTTGGACCACAAATACCCCTTAAACTGTTAGTCTTGCCATTGAACCTGGCATGGTAGTCCAACTGGGTTAGATTTGCTTACATGGGCATCCACTTACGCAATCCAGCACTTCGTTGTGATGACCCAAAAGGTCATCCCTTGTTTTATAAGTCAAAATGGTGTTTTGAGGCCTTGAAAACCTCCTTTTATCTCATCTCATTTTGCGTGCGCATCCCGGGCGTATATTCGGGAAGCTTTTATATGAAAAATTGAGAAAAATGCTAATTTTGCCTTTAAAATTAAATTTCAATTGACTTCAGTCAACATTTTGGGTAAACGAACTCCAACCCATGATTTGACGGTCCCGGATGGTCCGTATGAAAATATGGGACTTGGGCGTATGCCCGGAATCGAATTTAGAGTTCCCAAGCCCGAGAAATAAATATTTGAAAGAAATTGTTTATTGAAAATATAAGAGTTTTGGGAAATTAGGTTATATTTGAAATTCATGGTATCAGGCCTGTATTTTGGTTCCAGAGCCCGGTATAGGTTCAATATGGTATTTGAGTTGTGTCTGTAAAATTTGGTAAGAAACGGAGGTCGTTTGACGTGACTCGGACCCGTATTTGTGTAAATTGAAACTTTGAAAGTTTTGAGATTTTTCTTTGATTTCTATGCTAAATTCAAGTTTTAGATGTTAATTTGGCGATTTGACCGCACGAGTAAGCCCTAAGATGTATTTGAGGTTGTGTACATGTTTGGTTTGGAACTCCGAGGACTCGGGTGAGTTTTGGATAGGCATCAGAGTGTTTTTTGACTTAGAAAATCTGGTGCAATTGCTGGTTTCTGGTTTCTGGTTAAATACTCTATGCGAACGCATGGTAACCCACGCGAACGCACTGCAAAAATTTGGAGGGGGGGCTGATTTACATTACTCGAACGCATAAGGTAGGACGCAAACGCGGAGCTTTAGGAAGTTTCTCTACGCGAACGCGTCCAGTCTTACGCGATCGCATAGAATAGGAAAGGGGCTTGGGGATGGGTAGCCATAACACTGTGTGAACGTGACATGTAACTCGCGAACGCGTAGGTCATGGGAGTCAAACCTATGCGAACGCGGCCCGTAGCTCGCGAACGCGTAGGCTAGGGAAGTCAAACTTATGCTAACGCGGCCAAAGGCACGCGAACGCATAGAATAAGTGTCCGGTCTTTTTAAAAATAGTAGCAAAATGGAATTCTTCAAATTTTCATAACTTTTTCACTAAAACTCGAACTTGGGTGATTATTGAAGGGGGATTTCACTATGAAACCATAGGTATGTGTTCTTAAACTCGTTTATTCAACTTCCATTAACGCCCATTAGATATTTCGGCCTAAATCATGTTCTTAAGGGTAGAAAATTGGGGATTTTGATAGAGTTAGGGCTTTTTGAATAATTGGAATTTAGACCTCGTTTTGGGGCCGGATTCCGAAACTAATTACGTATTCGGGTTCGTGGGTGAATGGGTGATCGAATTTGGTCTGAACCTCATGTTTTGACCAAGCAGGCCCGGGGTCGATTTTTGACTTTTTGGGAAGAATGATAGTAAACCTATAATTAAGCATTGGGATTGAATTATTTAGCAATTATTGATGTTATTAAGTTAATTATGTCTAGATACAAGTGAATTGGAGTCAAGTATCAAAAGGGAAAGCGGTAATCGAGGTTTGGGTTTGTCGTGGAATTCGAGGTAAGTGTTTGTCTTAACCTTAGCTTGAGGGAATAGGTTTTGTGTCCTATTTTCTATGTGTTAATATCATGTTCAACGTATATGTGAGGTGCCGAGTATCCATGCGTTGGTGTTAAGCATGCCCGTGAGTCGAACATTGTGATTTATGTGGTTTTTTCGTTAAGTATTATTTGAGTTTCACTTTGTAGTTATCCATATTGGTGGAAATTCTTGGTATTGTTCAGTGTGGAGTATTGTTTTTGGTTGAGAAACTTTATGTGAAGTTATGTACTAAGTGAGATTGGTTATATTTGTCTCTCTTGTCGGGAGGGTATTGATTCTATTGTTGTTTCTTTTGCCGGGACGTTATGGTTTTATTATTGTTGTTCATATTGTTGATTTTTCTTGCCGGATTGATGTTATTGATATTGTTTGGGTGAGGAAGAGTGTAAAGAACGAAGGGTGATGCCATATTTGATATTGTGAGAGAGTGTAAACGCACGAAGGGTGATGTCGTGCCTCATTATGATATTAAAAGCACGAAGGGTGATGACGTGCCGTTTCTATTGATTTATAGTGAGGATGAGAGTAAAAGCACGAAGGGTGATGCCGTGCATTTATATTATTATTTTGTAAGGATGAGAGTAAAAGCATGAAGGGTGATGCCGTGCACTGTTTTCTTTGTGTTGCTATTTTCTGCTGTTTAAGTGGATATTTGAATTGTTGTCTTATTTTGTTATTTCCATTATTTGATATTTTCTTCCCCTCAGCATGTTCCCCTTTTCTTTGTACTTAGCTGATTATTTCTTGTTGTTATCATTTTCTCCGTATATTATTAAACTGCACAGGTTGATTTGGTTGTTGTGTCCTAGCCTCGTCACTACTTCGCCGAGGTTAGGCTCGACACTTACTCAGTACATGGGGTCGGTTGAACTGATGCTACACTCTGCACATTTTTGTTGTGCAGATCCCGGTACAGGACCCTACGGACCCTAGAGTGAGGAAGCTGCCTTCAGTCCAATTGGAGATCCCGAGGTAGTCCTACAGGCGTCCGCAGGCCCTGGCATCACCTTCTACTTCCTTATTATTTTGTTCTTCTTATTTCTAGACAGGTGTACTTATTTTGTTCAAAACCCCTTATTTGTAGTATTCATAGACAATCTGTGAAGTTGTAACACCAAAAATACTGGGTTTGGTATTAAGAATTTCATAACGGCATTTAATTAAGTTGTTAGACTTGTTGTATTTTGCACTTTCTTTATTGTTAATTCGGTATATCACCTGTTAGTTGCTAAAAACTAGAAGAATAAGGTAAATTAAACATTAACGTTGGCTTGCCTAGCGGTTTCAATGTTCGGCGCTATCACGATCCCGACGGTGGGAAATTCGGGTCGTGACAAGTTGGTATCAGAGCACTAGGTTGCTTAGGTCTCACAATTCATGGAAAAGCTTAGTAGAGTCTGAGGGAACGGTGCGGAGACATCCGTACTTATCCCCCAGAGGATGCAGATTTTAGGAATAACTTCACATCTATCCTTCTCTGTCGTGCGATTTGAATTCTAAAAGATAACTTAATTTCTACTCTATTCTCTCGCAGATGGCGAGAACACGTGATTCTTCATCTACTGATCAGCATCCCGAGTCTCCAGTTGCAGCTCCTACGAGGGTCCGAGGCCGTGCTAGAGGTCAACGCAGGGTCAGAGCTCAGCCCGGAGCAGCAGTCCCAGTGGCGGAGCCTCAAGTACAGTTTGCTGATGAGGTTCCTGCCCAAACAGTCCCCGTTGGACTAGCTCAGGTTCCCGTGGGATGCATTGCCACCCTGGTACTCCAGGATGCTCTGATCCATATTATAGGTCTCATGGAGAGAGTTTCTTAGGCATGTTTACTTCCTACAGCACCAGCCGTCTGCCAGGCTGGGCGAGGAGCCCAGACTCCCGCTACTCGCACTCTGGAGCAGTTGGCTTCTCAGTTCCAGACTCCAGCACCTCAGACAGCTGGGGTAGTTCAGCCAGGTATTGTGGCTCAGGCCGGTGATGGAGCAGCTATGTCTGTTGATGCTTTATGGAGATTGAACCGGTTCACCAAGCTGTTTACTACTACTTTTAGCGGTTCACCTTCAGAGGATCCCCAGGACTACTTGGATAGCTGTCATGAGGTTCTACGGAATATGGAGATAGTAGAGACCAATGGGGTCGATTTTGCTACATTTCATCTGTCAGGTCCCGCCAAGACTTGGTGGAGGGATTATTGCTTGACCAGACCAACTGGATCACCGCCTTTTACTTGGGATCAATTCTCTGGTTTTTTCCTAGAGAAGTTTCTTTTGTCACCCAGAGGACTACCGGAGGCACTTTGAGCGTCTCCAGCAGGGTTCTATGACAGTCACGCAGTAAGAGACCAGATTCATCACCTTGGCCCGGCATGCTATTATGATACTTCTCACCAACCGAGAGAGGGTGAGGAGGTTTATTGAAGGATTATCTCAGCCGATTAGATTGCAGATAGCCAGAGAGACAGGGGAGTGATATTTCCTTTCAGGATACGGCTAATGTGGCCAGGCGAGTCGAGATGGTTTTATCGCAGGGTAATGGTCAAGGGTCTAACAAGAGGCCTTCATTTTGGCCGGTTCAGTGGTGCCTCATCTAGAGGCAAGGATTCTTTTGGTAGAGGCCATCCTCCTAGGCCTTTTTCAGTCAGCACTTCAGGTTTCTCGTAGTGCTCCAGGTAGTCGTGGTTCCCACATGCCATATTCTGATCAGTTCCCCTACAGTGCACCACCAGCTCCTATCAGTGCACCGCCGCTCTAGAGTTTTCAGGGTGGTTACTCAGGTCGTCAGGGACAGTTTCAGGGCCAGCAGTCTCAGCACCCGAGATCTTGTTATACATGTGGTGCTCCGGGACACATTGCTAGAGTTTGCCCTCGAGCCTGGAGCAGTTCTTAGCACCAGGGTTCTTGTAATATGATTCCCGCACCAGGTGCTCCACCACTCCCTCTGTCAGCTAGGGGTGGGGGTCGTGGTGCTAGAGGTGGAGGTCAGGCAGTTAGAGGTGGAGGCCATGCTACTAGGGGTAGAGGTCAGCCAGTAGGAGGCCGTCCCAAGGATGTTCAGATTGGTGGGGGCCAGCCCCAATGTTATGCTATTACAGCCAGACCTGAGGCGAGGCATCCGATGCAGTCATCACAGGTATGGTTTCAGTTTGCAGCAGGGATGCTTCAGTTTTTTTTTATCCGAGGTCTATATTTTCCTATGCGTCATCATATTTTGCTCCTTATTTGATTATGCCTCGTAATTCTCTGAGTACTCTTATATATGTGTCTACACCGGTAGGTGATTCTTTTGGGGTAGATCGTGTCTACCATTCGTTTGTAGTGATTATTGAGGGTCTTGAGACCAGTGTAGATCTTTTACTCCTTGATATATTGATTTTGAAGTCATTTTGGGGATGGATTGGTTGTCGCCTTATCATGTTATTCTGGACTGTCATGCCAAGACCGTGACCTTAGCATTATCGGGAGTGCCTCAACTGGAATGGAGAGGGACTCCTGGTCATTCTCCCACCAGGATTATCTCATATATGAAGGCTCGACGCATAGTCGATAAGTGGTGTTTGGCCTATTTGGCTTATGTTCGTGATTCTAGTGTCGAGGTCCCTTCTATGGAGTTTGTGCCCATTGTCCGTGAGTTTCCAGAGGTGTTTCCTGCAGACGTGCCGGATATGCCACCCGACAGGGATATTGACATTTGCTTTGATTTGGCTCCGGGCACTCAGCCCATTTCTATTCTGTCGTATCCTATGGCCCCGCCAAATTTGAATGAGTTGAAAGAACAGTTGCAAGATTTGCTTGATAAAGGCTTTATTAGGCTTAGTGTCTCACCTTGGGGTGCGCCGGTGTAGTTTGTTAAGAATAAGGATGGGTCAATGAGGATGTGCATAGATTATCGACAATCGAACAAGGTCATTATCAAGAACAGGTATTAATTGTTGTGGATTGATGACTTGTTTGATCAGCTTCAGGGTGACAAGGTATTTTCAAAGATTGATTTGATATCTAGCTACCATCAGTTGAGGATTAGGGTGTCCGATGTCCCTAAGTCAGCTTTCCGCACTCGGTACCGGAATTATGAGTTCTTAGTTATGTCATTCGGGTTGACAAATGCCCCAGCAGTTTGCATGGACTTGATGAACTGAGTGTTCATGCCTTATTTGGATTCATTCGTGATTGTCTTCATTGATTATATTCTGATTTACTCCCGCAGTCGGGAGGAGCACGAGCAACACCTTCGATTCGTTCTCTAGACTCTAAGGGAAAGTCAGTTGTATGCTAAGTTTCAAAGTGTGAGTTCTAGATGAGTTCAGTGGAATTCTTGGGTCATGTTATATCGGCATAGGGTATTCACGTGGATCCCAAGAAGATTTCAGCAGTCAAGGATTGTCCTAGACCCACATCAGCTACAGAGATTCAGAGTTTCTTGGGCTTAGTAGGTTACTATCGTCGATTTGTAGAGGGCTTTTCATCTATTGCAGCCCCGATGACCAGGTTGACTCAGAAGGGTGCCTAGTTCAGGTGATCATATGAGTGTGAGGTGAGCTTTCAGAAGCTCAAGATAGCCTTGACCACGACACCAGTGTTGGTTTTGCCCACAGGTTCAGGGCTATATACTGTGTATTGCGATGCTTCTCGGGTTGGACTTGGTGCAGTGTTGATGTAGGATGGAACGGTTATAGCATATGCTTCACGTCAGTTGAAGGTCCACGAGAAGAATTATCCAGTTCATGATTTGGAGTTAGCAGCCATTGTCCACGCGCTGAAGATTTGGAGGCATTACTTGTATGGCGTGTCATGTGAGGTGTTCACTAATCACCAGAGTTTGCAATATTTGTTCAAGCAGAAAGAGTTGAATTTGAGGCAGACAAGATGGTTGGATCTTTTGAAAGACTATGACATCACCATATTATATCATCCGGGGAAGGCCAATGTAGTGGTCGATGCTTTAAGTAGGAAGTCATCCAGTATGGGTAGTCTTGCTTATACTCCGGTCGGGGAAAGACCGCTTACTTTGGATGTTCAGGTGTTAGCCAACCGGTTCATGAGATCGGATGTTTCTGAGCGCAGTCGTGTTCTAGCTTATACAATTGCTCTTTCCTCGTTATTTGATCGTATTATAGATCGGCAGTATGATGATCCTCATTTGTGTGTCCTTAGGGATACGGTGCAGCACGGTGGTGCCAAGCAGGTTACGATTGGTGATGATGAAGTTTTACGGATGCAGGGTCGTATTTGTGTGCCCAATGTGTATTGACTTAGTGAGTTGATATTAGAGAAGGCCCATAGTTCCCGGTATTCCATTCATCCGGGTGTCGCAAAGATGTATCAGGATTTGCGGCAGCATTATTGGTTGAGGAGGATGAATAAGGATATTGTGGCATATGTAGCTCATTGCTTGAATTGTCAGCAGGTAAAGTACGAGCATCAGAGACCTAGAGGATTGATGCAGCAGATTGAGATTCCTGAGTGGAAGTGGGAGCGTATCACCATGGATTTCATTGTTGGACTCCCACGGACTTAGAGGAAGTTTGATGCAATATGGGTCATTGTGGATAGGCTGACCAGGTCAGCGCATTTCATTCCTTTGGCAGTTTTCTATTCTTCTGAGAGATTAACAGAGATCTACATTAGGGAGATTGTTCGTCTTCATGGAGTGCTCGTGTCCATTATTTCTGATCGAGGTACGCAGTTTACCTCGCATTTTTGGAGGGCAGTTCAGCGTGAGTTGGGCAAGCAGGTTGGGTTGAGCACATCGTTTCATCCTCAGACGGTCGGGCAGTCCAAGCGTACTATTCAGATTTTGGAGGATATGTTGCAAGCCTGTGTCATTTACTTTGGAGGTTCTTGGGATCAGTTCTTGCCATTAGTTGAGTTCGCCTACAATAACAGCTATCAGTCGAGCATTCAGATGGCTCCCTATGAGTCTTTATATGGTAGGCGATGTCGGTCGTCGATTGGGTAGTTTGAGCCGGGGGAGTTTCAGTTTCTGGGTACGGAGTAAGTGCAGGATGCCTTGGATAAGGAAAAGATCATTCAGGATAGACTTCGTACAGCTCAATCCAGGCAGAAGAGTTATGCCGACCGTAGAGTTCGTGACTTGGCATTTATGGTCGGAGAGCGGGTGTCGCCCATGAAGGGCGTGATGAGATTCAGAAAGAAGGGCAAGCTAAGCCCTAGATACATTAGTCAGTTTGAGATCCTTTACAGAGTGGGAGATGTGGCTTACAGACTTGCGTTGCCACAGAATGTATTAGCTGTGCATCCAGTGTTTCATGTATCTATGCTTTGGAAGTATCACGGCGATCCATCACATGTGTTAGACTTCAGCAGTGTCCAGTTGGACAAGGATTTGACCTGTGAGGAGGAGCTGGTAGCCATATTAGACTGGCAGATTCGTCAGTTGAGATCGAAGAGTTATCCTTCGGTTCGTGTTCAGTGGAGTGGTCAGCCTGCCGAGGCAGCTACCTGGGAGTTCGGGTCCGATATGCGAAGCCGTTATCTCCATCTTTTCCCCGATTCAGGTACTTTTCTATGTTCGTTCGCGGACGAACGTTTGTTTTAGAGGTGGAGAATGTGCTGACCCAAAAGGTCATCCCTTGTTTTATAAATCAAAATGGTGTTCCGAGGCCTTGAAAACCTCCTTTTATCTCATCTCGTTTTGCGTGCGCATCCCGGGCGTAGAAGCTTTTATATGAAAAACTGAGAAAAAGGCTAATTTTGCATTTAAAATTGAATTTAAGTTGACTTCGGTCAACATTTTGGGTAAAAGGACCCGGACCCCGTGATTAGACGAATATGGACTGGGGCGTATGAGCGGAATCGAATTCTGAGGTCCCAAGCCCGAGAAATAAATTTATGAAAGAAATTGTTTTATTCAAAATATGAGAATTTGGGAAATTAGGTTATATTTGATATTTATGGTATCGGGCGCGTATTTTGGTTCCCGAGCCCGGTACAGGTTCAATATGGTATTTGAGTTGTGTCTGTCAAATTTGGTAAGAAATGGAGGTCGTTTGACGTGATTCGGACCCGTATTTGTGAAAATTGAAACTTTGAAAGTTTTGAGATTTTTCTTTGATTTCTATGCTAAATTCGTGTTTAAGATGTTATTTTGGCGATATGATCGCACGAGTAAGTCCTTGAGATTGTGTACATGTTTGGTTTGGAGCCCCGAGGGCTCAGGTGAGTTTCGGATAGGCGTCAGAGTGTTTTTGGACTTAGAAAATTAGGTGCAATTGTTGGTTTCTGGTGTCTGGAGAAATACTCTATGCGAACGCGTGGTAACCCACGCGAATGCATTGCACAAATTGGGAGGGGGTTGATTTACCTTACGCGAACGCATAAGGTAGGACGCGAACGCGGAGCTTTAGGAAATTGCTATACGTGAACACGGCCAGTCTTACGCGATCGCATAGAATAGGAAAGGGGCTGGGGGATGGGTAGCCATAACATTGTGCGAGCGCGGCCTGTAGCTCGCGAACGCGTAGGTCAGGAGAGTCAAACCTATGCGAACGCGGCCCGTAGCTCGCGAACGCGTAGGCCAGGTAAGTCAAACCTATGCGAACGCGGCAAAAGGCACGTGAATGCTTAAAATAAATGTCCAGTCTTTTTAAAAACAGTAGCAAAATGGGATTCTTCAAATTTTCATAACTCTTTCACTAAAACTCGAACTTGGGCGATTATTGAAGGGGGATTTCACTATGAAATCATAGGCATGTGTTCTTAGACTCGTTTTCTTCAACTTTCATTAACACCCATTAGATATTTCTGCCTAAATCATGTTCTTAAGGGTAAAAAATTGGGATTTGGGTAGAGTTAGGGCTTTTTGAATAATTGGAATTGAGATCTCGTTTTTGGGTCGAATTCCGAAATAAATTACGTATTCGGGCTCGTGGGTGAATGGGTGATCGGGTTTTGGTCTGAACCTCGTGTTTTGACCAAGCGGGCCCAGGGTCGATTTTTGACTTGTTGGGAAGAATGATAGAAAACCTATAGTTAAGCATTGGGATTGAATTATTTAGCAATTATTGATGTTATTAAGTTAATTATGTCTAGATACAGGTGAATTGGATTCAAATTCAAAAGGGAAAGCTGTAATCGAGGTTTGAGTTTTTTGTGAAATTCGAGATAAGTGTTTGGCTTAACCTTAGCTTAAGGAAATATGTGTTGTGTCCTATTTGCTATGTGTTAATATCATGTTCAACGTATAGGTGAAGTGACGAGTATCTATACGTTGGTGTCAAGCATGCCCGTGCGTCGAACATTGTGATTTATGTGGTTTTTTCGTTAAGTATTATTTGAGTTTCACTTTGTAGTTATCCATATTGGTGGAAATTCTTGGTATTGTTCAGTGTGGAGTATTGTTTTCGGTTGAGAAACTTTATGTGAAGTTATGTACTAAGTGAGATTGGTTATAGTTGTCTCCCTTGACGAGAGGGTATTGATTCTGTTGTTGTTTCCCTTGCCGGGACGTTATGGTTTTATTATTGTTGTTCATATTGTTGATTTTCCTTGCCGGATTGCTGTTATTTATATTGTTTGGGTGATCAAGAGTGTAAAGCACGAAGGGTGATGCCGTGTTTGATATTGTGAGAGAGTGTAAAAGCACGAAGGGTGATGTCGTGTCTCATTATGATATTAAAAGCACGAAGGGTGATGCCGTTCCATTTCTATATATTTATTGTGAGGATGAGATTAAAAGCACGAAGGGTGATAACGTGCATTTTTATTATTATTTGGTAAGGATGAGAGTAAAAGCACGAAGGGTGATGCAATGTATTGTTTTCTTCGTGTCGCTATTTTCTGCTGTTTAAGTCGATATTTGAATTGTTGTCTTATTTTGTTATTTCCATTATTTGATATTTTCTTCCCCTCAGCATGTTCCCCTTTTCTTTGTACTTAACTGCTTATTTCTTGTTGTTATCATTTCCTCCGTATATTATTAAACTGCACAGGTTGATTTTTTTTGTCGTGTCCTAGCCTCGTCACTACTTCGCCGAGGTTAGGATCGACACTTACTCAGTACATGGGGTCGGTTGTACTGATGCTACACTCTGCACATTTTTGTTGTGTAGATCCCGGTACAGGACCCTACGGACCCTAGAGTGAGGAGGCTGCCTTCAGTCCATTTGGAGACCCCGAGGTAGTCCTGCAGGCGTCCGCAGGCCCTGGCGTCACCTTCTACTTTCTTATTATTATGTTCTTATTTTGAGACAGATGTACTTATTTTGTTCAAAACCCCTTATTTGTAGTATTCATAGACAGCCCGTGAAGTTGTGACACCAACAATCCTGAGTTTGGTATTAAGAATTTCGTAACAGCATTTAATTAATTTGTTAGACTTATTGTATTTCGCACTTTCTTTATTGTTAATTCTGTATATCACCTGTTAGTTGCTAAAAAATAGAAATAAGGTAAATTAAACATTAACGTTGGCTTGCCTAGCGGGTTCAATGGTGGGCGTCATCACGGTCCCGATGATGAGAAATTCGGGTCGTGACATTCGTCTTCAACCTCTAGCGGGTTCTTTCGACCCGATTTCAAACCCATTTATAGACCCGATTCATTTTCACAATTCCAAACACCAAACACCTTATATTAAAACACAAAAGTGCTAGAAATTCGATTTACTAGTAAGTGTCTGGAGTTTATATCCAGGAGTGATATGCTGGAGACCAGGTTAATTTATGTCCAAGCTTCACTATTTCACCTTTAGTCAGTGGAATATTACTGGATCTGCACATGCTTAAATGAATAGCTGCCGTTCATTTACGCTGTGGCATTTTCTTGCATTTGTCCAATGTGAAAACTTTGCTTCAACTATTTTAAGTTCTTCTATACATCTATTTCCAGGGGAGGATTCAACTTGAAACTGCTCGTCTTTATAAATTAGCTGGCATAAATCCACTGGCAGGTCTCATATTACTTTCTTTTTCAATCCCAAAGCTTCTTATGGTTGACAATTTTGGTTGTACATCCTTACACACCATACATGTGGCAAAATTTATTTTTTGGTCTGATTATTTAAAATCGGAGTTCAGTAATTATTGATATTGGTTAATCATTTCTATCGTCTACCCCGGCAAGTGATGTTGTATTTTTAACTTGAATAATACTTTTGCTAAAAAGGGAGACAATTTTGATTCTAATGAGAAAGCAAAAGAAAAAAAATTTGATAAGTGGAAATCTGTCAACGACCCAATTTTCCCTTCGTTGGGTACCGTGATGGCACCTAGTCTTAGGGACTAGGTAAGCCAAACATTTCATTGAACAACAATAATAATAAAGGAACTATAACAGTCTCGATATGAAATCTTGACAGAATTTACAATTTCCCAAAACCCGGTAAATACAAGTCATAAGCTCTATGAATCTTTCTACCAAATCTAAAAGCAACTGTCTAGAAAGAGTAAGTAACAGTTGGAAATATACAGGAAGGTGACTCCAAAGCCTGCGAACGCAACAACAGGTTTACCTTGAGTCTCCTCAGCTTAACTCCACACAGCTAACAACAATCAATACCTGGATCTGTGCAAATAAAAATGCACAGAAGAGTAGTATGAGCACACCACAGCGGTGCCCAGTAAGTATCAAGACTAACCTCGGTGAAGTAGTGACGAGGACTAGTCCAGACATCCACTGGTCTAATGAGAAAAGGGCATAAGTAGAAATGACCGAAACAAATATTTATCTAAAATTCTTCAGATATAATTAAGGACATGGAAATATGAAGCAGAAGAGAAGTGCGGCAACTAGAACAACTGAACAACATAGCAGGAAATACGCAAGAAGGAAAGGACAGCACACAAGTCAAGGACGGAAATCGCAATATCATAAAACACACAATCTCAGCACGGCATCTATTTACTCACATCAAGCATTAGCACTAAAGCTCGATAAAACCCAGTTAAACCCTCGAGTAAAACCTTTAAAATGTGAATTTATACCGAAAGCTTTTGAAAATACATAATCTTTTCAAGATACGGGAAAATCTTATTTGAAACATACTTTTTCTGAAT
>ML282850.1:46356-129722 GCA_005239495.1 Nicotiana undulata | reverse complement strand
TATATATATATATATATATATATATATATATCTTTATAAAAGATACCGTTAAAACATAGTTCCTTTAAAATACGTTGTATTAAAATATGTGTTTCCAAATACTGTTTTCAAAATCATTTGTAAAATATACTTTCCCAAAATATTTCTTTTCAAATATCGTTTGCTAAGATATTCCTACCCAAATACTACTTTTCAAATATCATTTGCTAAAATATACTTGCCCAAATACTGCTTTTCAAATATCATTTGCTAAAATATACTTTTCATTCTGAATCTCTTCAATGATTAACCACTGGAACCCAGTCCGTAACTCAATAGGTAACTGCTCAATATAAGGGAAAAGTCTCAGGTCTAAGCCCGCAGTCCCAATGCAACTGCTCAATGCAATGCAAGGGAAAGTCTCAGGTCTAAGCCCGCAGTCCCAATGCAACTACTAAATGCAATGCAATATGAGAGAAAAGCTCAGGTCTCTGACCGCAGTCCCTATGTATGCAATGCAATATGAGGGAAAGTCTCAGGTCTCTGCCCGCAGTCCCTATGTATGCGATGCACTATGAGGGAAAATCTCAGGTCTCTGCTCGCAATCCCTATGCAACTACTCAATGCAATGCAATATGAGGGAAAGGCTCAGGTCTCTGCCCGCAGTCCCTATGTATGCAATGCAATATGAGGGAAAGGCTCAGGTCTCTGCCCGTAGTCCCTATGTATGCGATGCACTATGAGGGAAAGGCTCGGGTCTCTGCCCGCAGTCCCTATGTATGCGATGCAATATGAGGGAAAGGCTCAGGTCTCTGCCCGCAGTCCCTATGTATGCGATGCAATATGAGGGAAAGGCTCAGGTCTCTGCCCGCAGTCCCTATGTATGCGATGCAAGATGCAATGCAGGGCGCCGAAAGAAAATAGCCAGAATACAGCAAAACATTGCACAAGCCACAATGAACACCCCAGCAAAACAGGAAAGTAAAATGCAAGGTGCAGCGATAAGTTCAACACGATAACTTCAATCAAAGTAGTGGCAACCTCACTCATAAGCATAAATAACTTAAGGGGGAAAATCAAGTATCAATGTAACGATGTAACGAGGAGAGAACCTAACAATATAGCAGCGATTCACAATACCCAAGTCAATAAATAGAGTACTAATCATCCCGACAAGGGAAACAGCTATAACCAATCTCGCCTAACAGTTCGTTTCACGAAATAAGCTCAGCTAAAGAAAATATTCAATAATGAGAGGTACCAAGGAAACACCGCCATTACGGGTGATGGTCAACTATACCTAAATAATATTTAAGGCGAATCATGTAAATTATCATGTACGATTCACGGGCATGCTTGACGCCAAACGATAGATATTCCAATTCCTGTTGAACAATTATACGACTAGATGATACTAATTCTAATCAGTTAGGCAGTTTATGATGAAATTTTAGCATAATGGTAGGAGAGGGAAAAATATTCAGCTAAGTCAAATTCATATCAAACAATCAACAAAGAGGTATCGAAGTCAATAAAATCTAATTCAAACAGAGGAAGATGAAACTAGTAATCAGAACTCAACCATAACAGCTACTACTTCATACGCCGGAGATATAGGGACCTAAGAATCCTAAAAGGCCATTTAATTGCAAATAAGTCCGAGTACGCACTCGTCACCTCGCGTACACGGGCTACAATCAACATAGAAGACTCAAATCCTAAGGGGTAGTTCCCTCACACAAGGTTAGGCAAGATACTTACCTCAAGGACGACAACCGGTTACTCGACAATGGATTTCTCGGGCGGGAAGACCTCCGGACGGCTCAAATCAACTAAAACAACTTCAAAATGCACATAAAACATATAAGGAACTATTTCAAACGATAAAGTTTCAATCTTTATAAAATTATAAAAATTGACCCAAAAGTCGACCCCCGGGCCCGCACCTCGGAACTCGATAATTTTTACGAATTCCGATTACACATTCCGATACGAGTTCACCCATAATAAATTTATCCAAATCCGATGTCATTTGGTCATTCAAATCATGAATTTTCAATTTAGAAATTTTCTTTCAAAAACCCAAGTTTCTTCAACCCAAAACACAAATTAAATGATAAAAATAAGAACTAATTCATGAAATATATTAATTTCCAGTGGAAGAACACTTACCCATTCGAATTGTGTGAAAAACCTTCAAAGAATCGCCCAAAACCGAGTTCTAGAAGTCAAAATATGTTTAAAATGGTGAAACCCTCAATTCTCCAATCAAAACATGGATTAATTCAAAAATGAACTTCTGTAATCATATTAGAAAATGCAAAAATAATACTTAGATACTGACCCCGATGAAACGACGAGAAGAACGCCGCGAAAATCACCTCAATCGAAGTTTTAGAACTCAAGATATGCTCAAAATACTAAAATGACGCGGTCTGGTTTTCTATACTCAGCGATTTTCGCACCTGCGACTAAAATATCCGCACCTGTGAGTTTCCAGCTGTAAATTCCGCACCTGCGAAACACCAACACCAGCTCTCTTCTCTGACACTAAAATGAGCATAACTTCCTCACACGATGTCCAAATTCGACGATTCTTTTTGCTATAGCATCGTAATTATGATACGGATCTAATGTTTCAATAAAAAAAGAAATTGGAGCTTATTTGCTTAATGTGGTACCAATTCTTCTTGAAGAAACGACGCCGAAACATAAACAACGAGCGCAACACAACCCATACCTATCCGAAACTCCCCCGAGCCCCTCGGGACCTCAACCAACAATTCCCACAAGCCATATATCACTACCCGAACTTAGTCGAACCTTCGGAAAACCCAAAATAACACCAAAACACCGAATCAACCTCAGATTAAAGCCTAAGAACTTAGGAATTTTCAAGAATTCACATTCGACGCCGAAACACGTCTAAACTTATCCGAATGACCTCACATTTTGCACACATATCACAAATGACATTCCGGAACTGCTGGAATTCCATTCCGAGTCCGATATCAAAATTCCACCTATCGGCCGAAATCGCCGAAATTCTAACTTTCGCCAAAATACCTCAAATCACCCTACGGACCTCCAAATCCAGTTTCGGACGCACGCCTAAGTCCAAAATCATCATACGAAGCTATTGGCGTTAACCAAAACTCATTCCGAGGTTGTTTACTCAAAAGTCAAACCTCCAGTCAACTTTCTTCATTTAAGCTTCAAAATTTGAAAATTCTCTCCCAATCCGACTCCGGATTATCCGGAAACGGAATCTAACCGCGTACATAGGTCCATATACATAATGAGGAGATGATTACGAAGCTTAAATTCTCAAAATCGAACGGAGATTAAATTCTCAAAACGACTAGCCGGGTCGTTACAAAATCAAACTGCTGTTTCTGGCAATTTCACCCTTGTGTTTGCTTTAGCGCACATTTTAGGTTTCTATAGTTTCATTCAAGCATCAAATTTCGCTCCTGGATATAAATTCCAGACACTTATTAGTAAATCGAATTTCTAGCACTTGTGCTTTTTAAAACAAGGTGTTTGGTGCTTGGAATTGTGAAAATGAATCGGGTCTATAAATGAGTTTGAAATCGGGTCGAAAGAACCCGCTAGAGGTTGAAGACGAAGTGTTGTATCGTTTAGGTGGATGGCCGCATAAGCAAATCTAATTTAGTTGGACTGTCATGTCAGCCTCAACGGCAAGACTAAAGGTTTAAGAGGCATTTGTGGTCCAAAATATAGATGGCAGGGATATTTTTGGTATCAAAAACAAATGGAGGGTAATTTTGAGCTATTTCAAATAGTTGAAGGACATTTTTGGCTTTTTTCCGATAAATTTATATACCCTAAGATATTTTTTTTACCTTGAAAAATATTTTTACTCATATGATGAATTTGAAAAATAATTTAATTGAATTCTCTTGCTAAATAATTAATTGAAAGATTTGATTATTTGGATTTAACATGGAATATAATTTATTTTCTGTTGATTTAGATTCTTAATATTAGTTCATCTAATGTTTGAATATTTAACCGTAATTATAAATTTATCCACTATATATTTAATTTCAAAGAGTAAAAAAATTGATATGACACTTCACTTTAGATCTTTATGTTTTCAAAAATCATTAGTGTTATTGCTCTTACCAACCTTTTTCTTTATTTTCTCACACATTTATTTCTTAAAAATATTCTTAGTTGTTCTTTTATAATTTGATATATTAAAAAATATTGTTTAACTAGGAAAGCAGCTTAAATATAAATAATAATATATTATCGTAGGGAGTTTTTTCTAAATTTCAACGCTTTATGTAGCAGTAATGTATTACCAATATTGAGGCATTTATGAAATTGATTTTATTAAACTTTCCTACATATTTTTAATAAGAATTCAATAGACAAGATTGTATTAAATTTAAAATCTTAAATATTAAGAAAATTAACGTAGAAGTTATTGTAGTCGAAAAAATAAGTTATTACAACTATGTCCTTTCCCTGTGAATTTTTTTGTTTAAAATTTTTGTGACAACGCGGACGGTCGTCTTGAGATTTATGGCCATGATCCCCTATTAATTGTTTCTCCGAAATCTATTTCTGCCATTGTGACTTGCAGGGAGGGTTCGTTTTAGTTTTCGGAGTGAATTGAGACACTTAATCTCTTAATTGAAAGCTTAAGTTGGAAAAGTCGATCGGATATCGACTTGTGTGTAAACAAATTTTGATGGTTCTGTTCGCTCAGTTAGGTAATTTTGGACTTAGGAACGCGTCCGGAATGTGATTTGGAGGTCCGTAGTAGAGTTAGGCTTGAACTGGCAAAAATTGAAAATTTGGCGATTTTGGCCGGCAATAGGAATTTTGATATCCGGGTCGGATTGGACTTCCGGAAGTTGGAGTAGGTTCCTGGTGTTATTTTTGACTTTTGTGTAAAATATGAGGTCAATCGGACATGGTTTAGTAGGTTTCGGCATCGACTATGGAATTTGAAAGTTTAGAAGTTCCTTAGGCTTGGATCCGAGTGTAAATTGGTGTTTAGATGTTGTTTTGAGTGATTCGAAGATTCGACTAGTTCGTATGGTGTTTAAGACTTAGTTAGTATATTTGGTTGAGGTCCCGGGGGCCTCGGGTGCTTAACGTATTGAATTGAGACTTAGGAAAATGGCTGAAGTTGTTGTATCTGGTGTAACCGTATCTGTGCACTTTGGACCGCAGGTGCAGAGCCGCAGAAGCGACTATGGAGTCGGAGTTGCGGATATGGGCCTTGTCCAGCTGCGGCGCAGGTGCGATGAGTGGTCCGCAATAGCAGAAGCAGTTGGGGACCGCAAGAGCAGGCTCGTAGGTGCGGCCCAGTGCTCGCAGAAGCGGTCCCAGCCCATTTAAGTTGATTTCGCACCTGTGGTGTTTCTCCCACACGTGCAGGGCCACAAATGCGTGTAAGTAACCGCATGTGCGGTTTAACTAGCCGAAAAAGAGGAAAACCCGAGGGTTTGATTCATTTCTTCATTTTTGGACTTGGGAGCTCGGGAATTGGCCATTTTTCGAGGGACTTTCAGGGAGAGCTTTGGGGCAACGATTCCTAACTCGATTTTGGTTACATTTTATTAATCTATTGTTGTTTTCCTCATTTAATTAAGGAATATGAGTGAGGAAGTTTGGAAAATTTGGGAAAAGTTCCTTAACCGAATTTCTACGTTTTGATTGGGATTTAAACATCGAAATTGAATAATTTTTGTATGAGTTAACTCGTGAGTGAATGTGTGTTCATATTTGATAACTTTTACCCGATTCCGAGATGTGGGCCCGGGGAGGCTTTTTGAGCGATTTTCAAATTTCTTGCTTTAACTTTGATTCCGTTCGCTAGATTAGTTTCTTGTAGTTATTTTTATGTTGTGTGAATTTTTGGCTAGATTTGGGCCATCGGGGTCGGATATTTATGGAAAGAGCATTATTTCGGATTGATTTGAGCTTGGTTCGAGGTAACTGGCTTGCCTAACCTTGTGTGGGGGAACTCCCCGTAGAATTGTACTGTTTTTTATATATGAGCGTCGTGTACGTGAGGTGACGAGTACGTACACGGGCTAATTGTGTAAAAACCCATTTTATACAAGTAATGCCATGTTTTCCTTTTAATTTGAATCTTATCAGCATGTGTAGTATCCTATTAGACTAGAATAGCATGCCTACTTGCCTTAACTGTTTATCTGAACTACGTGTAGTATGCTTAGTGAATTTACATGTTCTTCCTTAACTTGTACTTAGGCTGAATTGTAGGATTCCGTGTTGTAATTATTGAATTTTATTATTTTGGCTGCATATTTACTTTGGGACTACAGAACGGTATTCCGGGAGATCCCTTGTTCTGCATATTTACTTTGGGACTACGGAACAGTATTCCGGGATATCCCCCTGTCTTGCATATGTGCTTTGGGACTACAGAACGGTATTCCGAGATATCCCCATGTCTTGCATATCTGCTTTGAGACTACGGAACGGTATTCCGGGAGATCCCCCTGCACATTTACGTTTGGAACTACGAAACGGTATCTCGGGAGATCCCCAGTTGCATTTCTATGTGTTGAAATGTTATCTTCCTATGATTTCCTTCTTGTACAATTTCAGTACTTATTTTACTACGATATTTCATTATTGTCATGCTATATTATTTATATACCAGTAGAGCCCTGACATGACCTCGTCACTACTCAACCGAGGTTAGGCTTGACACTTACTTGGTACCATTGTAGTTTACTCACGTCCTTTCCAGCACATGTTTTTTCGTGTGTAGATCTATGTCTTTCTTACAATCCTCGCTCGTAGTTGCAGCCTCTGTTGTCGCAGGCTTAAAGGTACATCTGCTCGCGCGCAGAGATCCTCGGAGTCCCCCTCTATCCTATATTTATTTTTCCTTTTTCTGTAGAAAATGATGTATAAAACAGTTAAGACTTCTTAGTAGCTTGTTACTTACGTGTTCCGGGTTTTGGGATTGTTTGGTACAGTTCGGGAGATGGTAATTGTATATGTCGAGCGACATTTAGTTGTTTTATTATGATTATCGTTGCTGTTAGTTGTTATTGATCATTCTTATATTTCATTTCCGCAAGTGTTAGGCTTACCTAGTCGTAAAGACTAGGTGCCGTCACGAAAAAAATTCACGGAGGGATAATTTGGTTCGTGACAAATTTAGGGCTATTTTTGTCAATCAATATTATATTCGTGCTTTTACAATAATATAAGCTCTTCTATTTCTAAATGATTTTGGACAATATAATATGTTTTCAAATTAAATTAGTAATAGAATTTTTTTAAGAATTATATCCTAAAAGTAATAGGATTATATGACTAAAAATATGTCCATATCTCGAAAGTAATTATACTAATATAAAATCTAAAATGTTCCCAAAGGTATCAGTTTTACATACTAACATGCATTATTATATATCTAATGCCCGAAATAATCTATATATTATTAAAAAAAAAAAACTTTAGCCTAGGATTATGACAAGTTGCAACATAGGAGAACGCCATGTGTCAATTTTTAGGACAAAACTTAGTTAATTAGTTAACAATTAGTTATTAGTTTTAAATTTTAAATTAAAATATTTAAATATCTATTATTTGAAGTAGGGGTAGTTATTTACTAAATTCAAATAAGTAATTAATAAACTTCTTGTGGTTGCGTAACAACCTAAATTTAAGGAACACATCTCATGAACTCTAACCCCCAAATGTGATCTGCAACCTAGGGGTGGACATTTGTCGGTTCGGTTCGGTTTTGAATATTATCGATTTTGCCTATCGTTTATCGATTTACAAATATCATAACCCGATAATCAAACCGATAAGATATTTATTATCGGTTAATCGGTTATCGATCATTATCGGTTCGGTTATCGATTTACTCAATAAAATAAAACAACTAAAATAATTTCGCAATATATAAAACTGTCGAATTCTCAATTATCTTGAGCCAGAAGTCAAGAAATAGATCGGATTTCTGTTGTCTTTGACAACTTTATGATGCATAAATATAGGATTACAAAGGTGGAATGCAATATGATTGTGTTGATAATAAAACGTGAAATATGATTCGTATGGTTAACTAGAAGTGAAAAAATTCTGGAAAAAGTGGGATAAAATAGTAAGACGGCGTTACACAATCAAGTCTTCAAGCTACAAGTTATGTTACGATAATCTATATGAATATTGATAAGAAATTATGAATTGATAATATCAGAAACTGGCTAACCCATGTATAAAATAAAAAGAAGTTTACTTCTGCGGATTCTTAATATTCCAAAAAGTGAAACACTTGTTAAAATTATAAGTGTTTTATAATTTTAGATTTGTCCAAAAAGAGAGCAACACCTGTCCAACCTGAGGGCGTGATGCGACTGACGAGTGACGCTGTCTTGAGTCTTGACGGGCTGGCTAGTGACTGGTGACTGGTGAGGGCGTGAGCCGTGAGGCGGAGAACTGGTGAGGGCGTGAGCCGTGGTGAGACAGAGAACTGCTGAGGTTGGGCCGTAGGGGTGCGGGAAAAATCGAGAAACTGACAAAAAGAGAATTGAGAAAGAATAGGAAAAAGAAATTATGAAACCCTAGTATAGTATGTATATACTTAAGGGTAAATTAGTAAATTAATTAATTCTTACTGGGTTATCGGTTTTTACCCAATAATAGAATTGCAAACCGAGCACGAACCGATAACCCAATAATTCTTTTTTTACCCATTACCGAACCGTTAACCCAATAACCCAATACCGATAACCCAATAAATAATTAACAGTTCAGGTTATCGATTTTACCCGATATATGCCCACCCCTACTGCAACCCCTCCTTTTTTATCCTTGAAATTCCTTAATAAATTAACTAATATTCTAAAAGATATTGCAGTTCTTTTACATTAACTTTTTAAATTAAAAAAGAAATTATAGTTATACTTTTTAATTTAAAGATATACAACTTCTATTCACGTTTTAGGATTATCCAATATATCATCCAACCTAAACTTGAATTTAACCGCTATTGTTGTTATTTAATTATCTTCGTTCCCAAATATCTAAAAGAAAAGGAAGATGCCTAAAGATGTGAAAACATACTTTTCACTCTTACACGTAAGTAATTTTTGTTTATATGCATTAAGTTGTTTATTTTATGTATTGATCTAAAAGTTTGAAAATTGCGTGTAATTTTGTTGGTTGTTTGAGAAGACGACATTTCAGCTTCTGGATACTTTTCCCGGGTCCTTTATTAATGCTCTGGTGTTTAAATAGATTCATGGTGAAATAAGTTGTAGTCTATTGGAACATATGGACTTTTTCAAAGTTTTTGTCGGGATACATTAATTAAGGAGAGGGGTAAAGAGATGGATGAGAAGATTTTGCAGTGCAAATAGATAAATAAACAGATTTTTTGGTTACAGTTGTATTCGTTCAACATGAAATGAGAAATTGATTCTTCTTTATTAAATTTTTTAAATTCGTCTTGGTAATAGAAATTCTAAATCTGAAATAAAAGTTCTAGCAGATGAATACTTTCACGAGCCAACAAATTTCAGAACAAAATGAATTTTTTTTTTTTTAGTTCATTTGAACTGTAAACATTACATTTCATTTAGCCTAAATTGTTATGCATACACTTAATTGTGGTTGCCATACAAAATTCTCAAGTCAACAAATTTATTCTTCTTCCTCTTACTGATTGTGTTGTTACGATCGACACGTACTTAGATTTTAAAAGGATTAATCTTGATCAAGAAAATGATATATATTTTTCAAATGCTATTAGTATTAGTTATTATTGTTATTTTTTAGCATTGTCTTTTGTAGGTTTTGCCCTTATGGGTTAATGGTTTTGGTTATTCATGATGGAAGTGATGTGTTGTGAAATTTGCAAAAATGACAGAATTAGAGCGGCTTCGATATGATTTTATATTTTCTTCTTTCTTTGTGTATCGTCTTGACATTTACTTTGTTAAAGGCTATCCATTCATAATTTTTGGTCCAGGAAACTCTAATGAACATTGCAAAAACAGCGCAAAAATTTGTGAAAGATGGGTCATTTCAAGGACTTGAAGTTCAAAATTGTGCAACTTATGTCAAGAAAAGGTGTTCAAGTTCTTCACATTAAAGGTACATTGTGTAATTTTCAAGTTTTCAGGTGTAGAAAGGTAACGTGTAATGACTATACTTTTTAGAAGTAATTTATGTATCATTTCATATGGCTCATCAACTACATCCAATTCAAAAAGCTTATCTACTTAATAAACTTATGGAGAGAAAAAATTGTGATGCTTACACCAAACAAAGGTCATATTATCATTGTATAATTGGTTGAATTATTGATTAGCTTTCACTTCGTGATTTCTTCATAGACATTGTTACCAAAATTTTTAATATGAAGCATGGACGATTCAATTTCTTATTTCATTGAACTAGATTTTGTCAAAAGAATTAGGATTGTTATCCCATCATTGTACAATTCAAAGTCTCAATTAGATTTTAAAAATGGTATTATTTAAATTATAGGTAACTCACTAAAAAGAATAATCGCCGATTTAAAAAATGCACTAAGAAGGAGAAGAAATAATGGTTATGTTATACTTTAATTTTAAAAATAAGATGAAGTAAATAACACAAATTGTAACGACCCGACTGGTCGTTTTATGAATTTAAGCTTGTTCGGGGGTGTAAAGTCATAAACAATTTCACATTGTGTATATCGACCTGCGTGAGTGGTTAGATTCACTTACCGGGTAATTCAGAGTCGAATTGGAAGAAAGATTTCAGTTTTAGAATCTTAAAGGATGAAAGTTGATCGGAGGTTTGACTTTTGTGTAAACGGCCACGGAATGAGTTTTGGTTAATGCCAACAACTTCGTATGATGATTTTGGACTTAGGCGCGTGTCCGGAATTTGTTTTGGGGGTCCGTAGAGTGATTTGAGGTAATTTGGCGAAAGTTAGATTTTCGGTGTTTCCGGCTGATAGGTGAAATTTTGATATCGGGCTCGGAGTGGAATTTTGAGAGTGCCTGTAGGTCCGTTGTGTCATTTGGGACTTGTCTGCAAAATTTCACGTCATTCCGGGTTGATTTGATATGTTTCGACGCGAGTCTTGATATTAAGAGTTTTGAAAATTCATAAGTTTGATATTTGGTTTGATTCGTTGTTTTAGTGTTGTTTTATGTGTTTTGAGACCTCGAGTGAGTCTGTGTTAGGTTATGTGACTTGTGTGTGTTGTTGGACGGGGTCCCGGGGACCTCAGGTGTGTTTCGGATGGGCGTCGGGTCAATTTTCTCTCTTCTTGCACTGCTGTACCTGTCTGCTGTTTCTCTCATCTATGCGATCACATAGTGTGAATTTGAATCGCCCAAGTTTCTTCCATGTGATCGCATATTCATGTACGTGATCGCGGAGACCAGCTCCTTCCTTATATGTGTTCGCACCCGTACGTCTGCGATTGCAGAAGCTCATTTCTTCCTCCTTCGCGATCGCAGCTAGAACCTTGCGTTCGCACAGTAGTAGAATAGGGCTAGGGCCTGTGGATTTTTCCTTCACTGCGTTCACAAGGCACCTCCTGCGTTCGCGTAGTTCCTTGTTCTTGTTCTCCGCATTCGCATTCTCACTGTCACGAACGCACAGTGCAAATTGGCCAGCAACATTTTTCTATTATGCGATCGCATCCTTGTGTCTGCGATCGCATAGCATGTTTTGGTTAGTGGAAAATTTTCCCCTATGGGTTCGCATTATTTTGTCCGCGATCGCAGTGAACAAAATACCTGGGCAGAATATAAGTTCCCAAAATTGGGGTTTCACCATTATTAAAAAAATTTGACTTCTAGAACTCGGTTTTGGGCGATTCTTTGAGGGTTTTTCACACAAATCGAATGGGTAAGTGTTCTTCCATTATAATTTATTATATTTCACGAATTAGTTGTTGTTTTTATCATTTTATTTGTGTTTTGGGTTGGGGAAAATTTTAGGTTTTGAAAGGAAACTTCTAAAGTGAAAATTCATGATTTGAATGACCAAATGTTATCGGAATTGGATGAATTTAGTATGGGTGAACTCGTATCGGAATGGATAATCGGAATTTGTAAAATTTGTCGGGTTCCGAGGTGCGGGCTCGGGGGGTCAAATTTTGGGTCGATTTTCATAAGTTTGTAAAGTTTGAAACTTTATTATTTGGAATAGTCCCTTATACGTTTTATGTGTATTTTGAAGTTCTTTTAGTTGATTGTGAGCCGTCCGGAGGTATTTCCGCCCGAGAAGTCTATGTTTGAGTACCGAGTTGTCGTCTTTGAGTTAAGTATCTTGCCTAACCTTGTGTGGGGGAATTACCCCTTATGATTGATTCTTTCTTGTTGTTTGTAGTCCGAGTATGCGAGGTGACGAGTGTGCACTCAGACTTATTTGCAATTAGATTGGCCCCTTAGGATTCGTAGGTTCTTATATTACCTGTGTACGATTTGTAATTGTTACATTTGAGTCCTTGATTGTTAATTTCATCCCTTCCTGCTTAAATTAGAATTATTTGTTTTTGGATGCCTTCGTTGGCTATTTGACCTTACTTGACTTAACTGAATATTCTATTTGTCTCATCATCATGCTATATTTTCTTGCTAGCTTACCTAATTGACTATAATTAGTGTTATCTAGCTTTATAGTTGTTTAGCTGTAGTTAGAACATCCGTTCGTTGGAGTCAAGCATGCCCGTGAGTCTACATTGTGATTTATATGACGTTTCCCTTATGTGCTACTTGGGTCTAATTGATAAATATTTATGTTGTTGATGTTTTCTTGATGTTGCCTATTACTGGGCCTTTATTTGAGCTGAGTTTTATTCCGTAAATTTAATTGTTTAGGCGAGATTGGTTATAGTTGTTTTCCCTACCGGGATGATGTTGTTTTCATTGTTGACTCCCTTGCCGGGATGGTATGATTTCTATTATTGTATATGCTGTTAATGATTTTGATGGCGTTGTTGACTCCCTTGCCAGGATGCTGTGATTTATGGCTCTTATTGTTGACTTTCCTTGCCAAACTGTTGTTTTTGTTATTGTTGGGTGAGGAAGAGTGTAAAGCACGAAGGGTGATGCCGTGTATTCATTTCATTCATTGCATTGTAAGGAAGAGAGTAAAAGCACGAAGGCTGATGCCGTGCCATGATCTTTATATTTAAAAGCACGAAGGAACATGCCGTGCCCGTTCATTTATTTATTACATTGTGGGGATGAGAGTAAAAGCACGAAGGGTGATGCCGTGCACTTATCTTTGCCTTTTTGTTTTCATTGCTCTGTTTTATAATCACTATATTTGTTTTGGTGAGAATGAGAGTAAAACACGAAGGGTGATGCCATGTATTTATTTCATTCATTGCATTGCATTGTGAGGATGAGAGTAAAGAACGAAGGGTGATGCCGTGCACTTGTGTTTGCATTATAGTTTCGTGCTTCTGTTTGATATTTACTGCATTTGCTTAAGAGTTAACATTCCATTGTTTTTATTTGGATATTTATATTTATCTCTTACTACATTCATCGACGAGACTTGATGTTCCTCCTGCATTGCATGGCAAGTTTTGAGTTACAGACTGAGTTCCGATAGGTTTACCTTGAGAAGATTATGATTTTGAGATTTTACTGAGGAGTTTATTGAAAAAGTAATGGTTTCGAAATGATTATATCTGAAGGATTTCTACATCGAAAGTCTATTTGAAAAGCATTAGTCTTGCATAAAATGATATTTGAAAGTCTTTTACTGGGAAGTATCTTTGGAAACTTCGTATTTTGAAAGGAAACTATGTTTTACGTAATTCTATCTCTAGTACATATACTTATATATATTTTGGAAAAGTATGTTTACAAAGAAAATCTTTCTATATTAAAAGGATCTTCCTTGCAAAGCTTTTCATATGATCTATTGTCTAAGGGTTTCCACCAATTTATGGAATTTAATGGCTAGGGTTCGATGAGATTAAATAAACGTGGAATTGAGTTGTGGGTTTCTCTAGTGCATTGTGTTTCTTCTGGTTTGTCTTGTCTTTGCTGTCCATCTTTCTGCGTATTTTTGCTATTTCGTGGTATTTTTTGATGTTTCGTGGTTATCTTCAAATAACTTATAACCACCGTTAGAAATTCCTCCAAGCTTGAAACTTTTCTCTAGAATGTCTCCAAAGGAATAAGATAAAGTGAATAAGGTTCATATACGAAACAACCCAAGATCTTAATGACAAAATTATTATCAAAGAATATTGCACATGTCCATTTTGACCAACTCGGTGACAATAAATCGGTTAGGCCATCACATCATTATATCACTGTTCAACTCGAGGGAACACCATTTCCTTCTGCTCCTATTTCAATGGATCTTGTTAGATACTTTGAGGTCGATTTTTCCAAATCATCAAGGAAGTTTGATATTGATACAACTAAGAATGTTCCAAATAGTAGTATAAATGATGAAGGAACGGTAGCATAGAAGAAAAAATGGCTTTATCGTTCCTGTAGTGATTGATGTGTCCATACAGAGTTACACGAAGCTGGTGTGGTTGTACTCAACTGCAGTAGTATCAAATGGAACTTCTGTTCCTCTTGGAGTACGGTACAATCTTTCTCAAGAATATCATACAGATTTTTCCCTATTTCGATATGCCTTTACATGCTTTGTCGCGTTTGACGTATGTTGGAGGGATTTTCAAGAGAATCGGCTCAGGTATGTTAAGGCTATCCCTTCTTTCTTTTTGGCATGATCCAAATTATACAGAAGAAACGAGCAGACGCACGGTTTCCATAAAATACTACATTCATAGAAATACTAGGGGTATCTATATTTTTTATTCCCCATGTGTCATATTATTATATCTTTTGTTCATGGGTCCCAAAAAAATACGTATTTGATAATGTTTATCCGAAAGGCATATTGACTTTATGGCGTTTCAAGAAAAGTTTATCAACGCATTTCTTATGCATTTCATGCATTTATACATGTACATTGACCCACGACCAGATGGAGTTATATACGCGTATATATGTATATTATATTTATATGGGATACAGAAAAAAAGTTACGGCGTTATATACGCACCACCACCTGATCAGCTGGTATACGTTGATGATTTTGCCCATAGTGGCCGATATGATATGATGCGATGCCCTAAAAGGCCTGATGATTTTATGAAATATGTATCTATACACGACATGACATTCATACACATATGCATGCCACTATAAGTATTTCATGATTTACAGAGTTATCCAGACTTACAGGTTGAGTCATTTACTCTATATTTCTTCCATGTCTGTTATGTACTTATTTATGTGCCTTACATACTCGGTACATTATTCGTACTGACGTCCCTTTTGCCTAGGGACGCTGCACTTCTGCCCGCAGGTCTCGATAGACAGATCGAGAGTCCTCCAAGTAGGCTATCAGCTCAGCAGATGATGTTGGTGCGCTCCATTTGCTCCGGAGTTGCTTGATGGTCATTATGATTTAGACGCGTATTGTTTGGTATGGCGGGGCCCTGTCCTGACCTTTATGTTAAGCGTGTACTCTTATAGGCTTATAGACAGATGTCATGTATACGAAGGGTTGTATGGTATTGTCGGCCAATATTTTGAGTTTATAAATGATTATGTTGGCCTATTAGGCTCGTATGTCACGTGTGTATGATGATGTAATAAGAAAGATACGTTACGTTGGTACTCGGTTAAGTAAGGTACCGGGTGCCCATCGGTTTGGGTCGTGACTGGTTGAGTAAGGTATCAGGTGCTTGTTATGGACCTTTGATTCGGGTCGTGACATAACAAGTCCAAACTTTGGACTGAAAGGTAGTGACGAACTCAACCAGTACAGATAAAATGGAAATAATTGTACAAAAACGTAGACATGCTTTTAAATTAAATAGGCCACTCAAAACATTAAAGTAAAGCAGATCCGAACATTATAAGGAATATAACCCTGCTATCTTGATGTCGCCCAAGTTCACACCACCTTTTCGAGTTGTGAAGCGGTCTATGCAATAATAATTACCAACTTGAGTCAGGGTCGATTCCTTAGGGTGTGTAGATGGTATTAGATATATACTTAGACTAAGTGTATAACGAGATTAAATTGCACTTCCACATAATTTATTGTTTTGTTCTACTTCTTTATTTATGCTATTGTTTTCAAGTGTAAAGCTAGAGCACAGTATTGTTTATGTTGGGTTTTATCAAGTTTATAAAAGTCTAGGGTTGTGACTTCCACCTAGTTGGTTACCTAACAAATTGTGGGCTTTAGAGCGGATTTCGTTGGTCGGGGTGTAATATAGCAATCAACACTCAATTACCCACTCGATACCGCTTGGTAGTTAGAGTGGTTTTGCCCAATTTGGCTTTCTCAAGTCCAAATGGGTAATTCACAAAACAAGTGATAGATGCTCAAGTCGGGTTTAACTATCTCTATATTAAACCTTTTAATTGAGACTATCAATTTCCCGAGTTCATTCTAATTTCTTGTTAGCCATGTTTTTCTAGACTCAATCTCTCTTTATCAAGTAAAGACTAAGTCAATTAGGCTAGAATCAATATTTGCAACCATTAATTCTAAAATTGAAGCAAGAACTTGGCTAAATATCACACACCCAACCATAAACAAACCCTAAATAACACACCCATTAGGCACCCACACTAGGGTTGGGTCACAACCCTAGCGAGAAATTTAGCTACTCATGGATGAAAATGCACAAATTAAAAAAGAAAAGAAGATTGAACTCATACTAACTGATAAAGAGATAAAACCCCAATGTAAAATAGACAAAATATAGTTAATTTTCCCAACAGAGTAAATAAAAACGGCTCCCTACTTTCTGAAGTTCAAACTTAACCTAATTTTGAATAAAAGACAATTTATACACAACTGAAATTTTTGGACAAAGTTGCCCTTTTGCCGCACAATTATGTGTGCGGTCCGAACTTTGAAGTTGAGCTTGACTGGAGGAACGTTTGTGGCCGCACAATTCTGACTTGCGGCCGCACTTCTTCAGATTCTGCGGCCACAGATTTATGAATGCGCCCGCACTCTTGAATTCTTCGGTCGCACAATAATAGTGCGGCCAATGCTTCTTGATGGACTTAAACTCCAAGTCTCTGATCTTCATCTTCTGCGGCCACAAAATTATTGTGTGGTCCGCACATTACAAAGAAGCATTGTCAGAAATCCCTTCATGGTCTGCAGCCGCAAACAAAATTATGTTGTCCACACTTTGCTCTTTTTGCTTGGTTTTGGTCCTTGTCCAAAAATACTCCTTCTTAAAATGATTTTCATCGCTTTGGCTCATTTTCCAATACTCCTGCAAAAAATCACCGTTTATCAGTTTTCGGGGATATCTTTAAGCATATTTGAGCAAAAATTAAAGTAAAAGAGTGCAAATAAGTAGTCAAAATCCCTACTTATCAACTTCCCCAAACTTATGCTTTTTACTTGTTCTCAAGCAAATAAGGTGATTCCCACCTCCACAAGAAAAAGGGCTATTTCATCTATCCTAAGTTGAATCAAACACACATTAATGGGGACCAACAATTACCCACACACTCATGAATTATCAACAAGGCAATGTTTTGAATGTTAAAGCACAAATAACTCTAATGTGACACTTGAGCATCAAGAGTTGACTTTCCTCATCAAGGAAGTTCGCAATTTCATGTATGTCACTGTGGATCCAATCTCCTCCTCATATTCTCTCCATTAGCTCATCTCACTTAATAATGTAGCACTCAATTCAATGACTTGTGAAAGGTTCGCTCATCACTGTCAAAAGAATGTCACAAGTACGGCTCTAAGTACCATATGCTAGCCCTCATGTAGATCACCACTTATGTAAGCTTACTTGGCTTGAAATCACGAAGGGCTTTTTCGGCATGTAACGAAGGCTTTTGGATAAGGTGGGAAATGTTGGATTAAAACGGGTTCATCTTTGCTTAAGCACTCCATTTTCTCTTTGTGGCTCATGCTTTGCCGACTCTTTGAGTCATTTTATTTTTCCTTAGGGGAACTAGAGATACTTGACATCACTCTTTCTTGGTCATGATATTAATATTATCCTTCTTTGTTTTCTCCATGCTTTGTACTTTTGCTATCTTTTGAATCCTTTCAACCCTTCAAATTATTCACTTTCTTTTTGTGTTTTTCTTTTTGTTCTTTCTTTCTTTTTCTTTGCCTTTCCTTTTCTTCGTTTATTTTCTCTTTGTGTTCCTTGATACCTCTTTCAAACTCCTCGTATCTCCCCCAAACTTATATTTTCGCCATTTGTTTCTCATGAGTGCTAAGGAAAGCTCGGGTGCCAAAAGAGGGCCACTTTAAAACGGGTAAAGGCTTGTAACATGGTTATCGAATGAAAAAGACTTTAGGCTCAAAATAGTTGACTAGGGATAACATCATTGGTGGTCCATTCTAAAACGGGTCAAGGAGAGCTTACAATTACTTCTCAAGCCCAGCAAAACTTAGAATTTTACCTAGAAACACATTTAGGGCAAGTTCTAGACCATTCGCAGGGGTACTTGGACTTGTAACAAAATATCTCACCGCTCACACAACCGTATTGTTAAAGAGGATAGATTTGAGGTCCCACAACAATCGTATTCAAGATTGAAAATTGCTAAATGGTTCGACTAAACAACTCGATGATTGCCTAAGTCAGCACAAGAGTCACAATGTCACTAACTAGAGCCATTTCTTTCCAAAAACTCATTTTTAACCATAAGCGTGTAGCTAAGTGTGTTGGTACCAAGTGAATCATGCTTGACCCTTTTTTATTCATTAATACTACTATTATTACCTAAACATCAAAACCTACTCAATACCTTAAGAATGTTGTCACGCCATCCATCGTTGGGAAGAGACACCCGGTTCAGAGAAAACCCACCTTTGAAAAGAACCGTGACATTAAGAAAACCAAAGGCTTATTGCTCACTTAAACATAAAAAGAAGCTACCAAATAAAAAGAAAGCTAAAATAAATAAGAAGCTAGTCTACTAAGAAAACAAAATAAAGAAGCTATGAAATAAACTATTGAATGTAAGACAAATGAATATACAAGCCCGGGGGAATAGAATATATACATCAGAAGACATGGCGGAATATATACATAATGAAAGAGAAAATAAAGATAAAGGAAAAAAAGGATTAAAGTTATTACAGGCCAATGTCATATCAAACCAACCAAAGGACCACCCCCTGAATAAAAATAAGCATTTCCCTCAATTCTTAGCAAAAATCAGAATAAGGAAGGGTAGAGAGTGAAGAAAACTCCCTACGTGGTCTCAGTGTGCATGTCGGCATCACCACCCTCGGGCTCCTCTAACTGGATCTCATCATCCTCTGCTCGGGGAGTAACGGGGTTGGTGAACATCTGAAGCACCTCCTCATCAGTATAAGCAGCAAGGTCTGGCTCGTCAGACTAGCCAGTTTGTGCCTCTGCTGATGGTGTTGCTGGGTCTACTGGTACTGATGGATCTGTCTCCATCAGTAGGCCAAATGGTAGATTACCAGCTGCTGCAATCTTGGTCACCTCTTTTCTCAATCTCTCCACTAATTTCTTTGAGGCCTGAGATTTCCTCATCTTCTTCATCTGGTTGCCCAACTCCTCAATAGGTCCCCCATGTGCCACTAGTGTATCCATAATGGTCTTCTAATTTTCCAGGATCTTATTCAATGTTTCCTCCACTGACAGAGGAACCCGTGGTGCTGTTGGGGTAGAAAAATGTGCTGCAACAGCACTGGATATGTCAGACAACTTTGAAGTAGCTGTATGCATCCAGTTGTTGAGACTCGCCAATGTCTGGGAGACTCACAGCGCAATGAGTGGTTATGTCGATGAGGCAGGCACTCGTACTGATGCTGATCGTCTAGAAGATGAAGGTGGTGGCATGTCAGCTATCTCGGTGCAAGGACCGACTGATGTGAAAGGCATGGGAGTTGTAGAAAGCTCAGCAACTGACTCTATAACCACCACCGATGGCTCATCAGACTGGCCAACGGTAGCAATCGCCTTACCCTTGAACTTTGGTATCGTGGGGCCTTGCAAAGAATACCATGAGAAGGGCTTCTTGGCCCACACCTTTGTGTCAAAACTCCTCAGCTCCACCTTTGAATCCGTGAAATATTCTGTGAGGGTGTTGGAATATGGGTAAGAGCTTTCATCTTTTCGGACAATCACTAACATGTTTACCAACATGATGGCACCCATATTGATTGGGTACCCGACCATGATAGATTCCACTTAAACTGCTGGGGGGATAGGAAGATTGTTCTCATACTAGATTGGGTTAATACGGCTACACACACAAGGTTTCCACCCCTTTGCTTCAAAGTCGAGGGTGTCCCGTGCAATGGTAACCCCCGCTGTGATCCACGGTGGTGGTGGTCCTAGAGCAACCAAAATCTCTACTAGCCAAGGGCGAGGTCCATCACCCATAGAAAGCTTCTCAATGTACTGGACTAGCTCGACCTCCTCAAATCCCAAGTACGTGTTCAAAGTGCTCTGATCGAATCTGACTTTCAAATCTCTCACTTTGGTACTCCCATACCAAGTGTTCCTTGGGATCTATAACACTCTGGATGAACCACATCCACCCTTTGCGCTCCCTGAATTGCTTAAGGACATTTGGATTGTACTTATCAAAATCCTTCAATAAGAACTATCGCTCAAGTGTGAGCGATCTATAGGGCCACCACTCTCTGAACCTTGTGAAGGCCGTCAAGCTCACAAACCTATCCTCCCATATTTCCTTCTTCTTCGACCTCTATAGGCCACCCACTCTAGTGTCACCTTATCTACCATCATCAGGAACATCGTCATCATCATCTAATACAACTGGTGCAAGGGGAGTGTGTGTAGAGGAGGGTTTAAACCCTGGCTGCCGGCATCCGAACCCTCAAAAGAACTTTATGTGGTGGAGGGTTCATCACGGAGTTGGTATCTCCTAGTGAATTGCGGTGGTAGGGACTAGGCCTCAGGTTGTACCTCTACTGAGTGACCCTCGGAAGCTTCCCTATACGGGACATAAGAGTTTGATTATGAGGGCTCTGTGGCCCTACAAATCCCCGAGGTTTGATTTTTGGCTAATGCTTTCTTTATTACTCCAAAGGTTGAGTACCCTTGCCTCGTCCTCGGGACAGTTTGCCCTTCCCTTTAGATGTATCACTTCTGCCTCTTGATCGAACCATTATCTACAACACGTAGCACCTAAGTCAGTTAAAGTTCATAATCATTGTTAAGAGTTACAGGAAAATACTACACGGATGAGAAAGTGCGGTCCGCACAATATTGAGTGTGGCCGCAGACTGCCTTGTGCGCACTGCAATATTTTAAAGTACGGTCGCACAATTTTGAGTTTGGCCGCACAAAACCAGGTTCAGACTACTGGTTCTCTGATGTTTCAAAGTGCGGTCGCACAAAACCAGGTTCAGACTACTGGTTCTCTGATGTTTCAAAGTGCGGTCGCACACAATTTTATGTGGACTGCATAATTTTTTGCGGACCGCACAATTTTGAGTGTGGTCCGCACATTGCATGCATACCTTTTTGCCCTAACACAGGATCTGCGAACTGCACAATTTCATGTGCGGCCGCACAATTCAAAATAACACAGCACTAACTTAGGTTTTGCAATTTTTTGCACAATGTAGACATGGTATTGGCAAATTAAACATGATACATGATTTGCCCAGCCCCCAATTAGTGCATATGGTATCACCCACACAATTTTAAGCACACATGATGAACATTTGACATTTTAGGCTTAAAAATAACTATACTAATTTAAAACAAAAATTAAGAAAATTGAAAAATCTAAACATTAATTGAACATACCAATGATGATGGAGATAAGGGAGAATCTAGACGGATGAAGAATGTGGAGTGTGAAACAATTGTGTGCACTGTGTTTGCTTAGGTCTCAAGAGTTCAGAGTGTGTAAAGTTGTGAATAGTTCTACGAGGACCTATTTATAGTTTGACCAAATTAGTTCAAAAATGCAGCTGAGTGCAGACGCACAATTTTGAGTGTGGCCTGCACTCTTTACCTGAACCCAGTTGAACGCCTGCGATCCGCACAATATTGAGTGTGGTCCGCACAATTTTGCGTGCGGCCGCATAATACCCTTTTCTCTACAATTCAAAACTTTAGAGAGTTTCACATTTTGGTCTCCAGTTGTGTTCCTCTCTGCTGTGGCGTTTAATTTTGTGCTGTCCACACTTTTTCAACACTTGGCCATTTTTTTCTCGAGCACAATACCTACAATGCACACTCATTCCTGCAATTCATTTTAAAATCAGTTATCTCAAAACAAACCCTATCTAAAAAATAAGAAAAAGAAACATGGGTTGCCTCCCAAGAAGCGCCTGATTTAACCTCGCTACACGACGTAGATTACCATCAATCACTTGAAATGAATTAATGCAACGACGTGTCCATCATCAACTTTTCCAAGATAATGCTTCACCTGGTGACCATTGACTCTAAAAACTTCATCATTTTTGTTCTCCTAGTCTAATGCACCAAAGGGTGTCACATTCACAACTATAAACGGGCGACTCAACTTAGACTTTAGTTTTTCCGGAAACATCCGTAACCGAGAATTGAAAAATAACACAAGATCACCTTCTTTGAACTCCTTGTTCCGGATGTACTTGCCATGTAGTTACTTCATCTTCTCCTTATATAAGTAAGAAATTTCATATGCATGGTACCGTAATTCATCAAGCTCATTCAATTGTGCCACCCTTAAGTTGGCGGCGACATCGTGTTCAAGATTAAGCTTCTTCAGTGCCCACATAGCCTTGTGCTCAAGTTCCACCGGGAGGTGACAAGATTTACCGAACACTAACAGGTATGGAGACATACCAATCGGTGTTTTGTGAGCCGTCATATAAGCCCAAAGAGCATCATCAAGTTTCTTCGACCAATCCGTCCGGTTGGCATTCACTGTCTTTGACAAAATACTCTTGATCTCCCGGTTGGAGACTTCCACTTGCCAATTTGCTTGAGGATGATAAGGGGTCGAGGCTTTGTTAGTGACACCATACTTGGTGAGTAAGGTATCAAAAGCTTTTCTACAAAAGTGCGATCCCCCATCACTTATAATGGACCTTGGAGTACCGAATCTTGCGAAGATGTTCTTTTTCAAAAATGCCACCACACTTCGAGCTTCATTGTTGGGTAAAGCCACGGCTTCAACCCACTTTGACACATAGTCCACAACTACCAAAATGTAAGTGTTCCCACAAGAGCTCACGAACGGTCCCATGAAATCAATGCCCCGCACATCAAAAATGTCAATTTCCAAGATGGTGGTGAGGGGCATCTCGTTTTTCTTAGAAATCCCACCAGCCCTTTAACATTCATCACAACGCTTGACTAGATCACTAGCGTCCTTGTAGATAATAGGCCAATAGAATCCACAACTCAGCACTTCTGTTGTTGTTCTAGCTCCACCATGGTGACCACTATATAGTGAAGAGTGGCAAGTCTCAAGAATTTCCACTTGTTCTTCCTCCGGTACACATCGTCCACTCACACCATCGTTACAAATCTAGAAGAGATACGGATCATCCCAATAATAGTCAAGGCAATCCCATTTGAGCTTCTTCCTTTGGTTTGAGGAGACCTCATTCAGTACAATACCACTCACAAGATTATTTGCTAATTCGGAAAACCATGGCATCCTGGTCATTGAAATGTCTAGAAGTTGCTAGTCGGGGAAGGAATCATTTATCTCAAGGTCGTCATGTGGCCTCCCCTCCTCCTCCAATCGAGACAAGTGGTTCGCCACTTGGTTTTCACTACCCTTACGATCTTGAATTTCTAGATCAAACTCTTGCAATAGAAGCACCCACCGCATTAACCTCACATTTGAATATTTCTTGCTCACTAAGTACCGAAGCACCGCATGATCGGTGTTGACAATCACCTTTGTACCCATCAAGTACGGGCGGAACTTCTCCATAGAAAATACAATAACAAGTAGCTCTTTTTCGGTCGCTGTGTAATTAACTTGGGAATTATTCATGGTCTTACTAGCATAGTAAACCCGATGGAAAGTTTTGTTCATACGTTGCCCTAGAAATGCTCCAACTACCACATCACTTGCATCACACATGAGCTCGTAAGGCAAGCTCCAATCTGGTGCGGTGATAATAAGAGTAGTAGTCAATTTGAACTTGAGAAATTCGAATGCCTTCATGCAATCCTTGATAAAATGGAACTTGGCATCCTTCTCGAAAAATTTACACAAGGGGTTCACCACTTTGGAAATATCCTTGATGAAATGGCGGTAGAACCCCGCATGACCCAACAAGCTCCTCAATCCCTTTATGGATGTAGGGGGTGGGAGTTTAGAGATCACCTCTATTTTGGCCTTATCGACCTGAATACCATGCTTTGAAATTTTGTGGCCGAGGACAATGCCTTCCTCGACCATGAAGTGACATTTATCCCAATTCAAAACCAAGTTTGTCTCCTCACATCTTGCCAAGACCTTATCCAAATTTTGCAAGCAATCATCGAAAGAATTCCAGACCGCGGAAATTCATCCATGAAGACCTCAAGATAATCATTCACCGTGTCAGTGAAGATAGCCATCATACACCGTTGAAAAGTTTTTGGTGCATTGCATAACCCAAATGGCATCCGCGAGAATGTGAAAGTACAATAGGGACATGTGAAAGTAATCTTCTCTTGGTCCTCCGGAGCAATAAGAATTTGATTGTAGCCGGCATATCCATCAAGGAAACAATAGAAAGCTTGGTCGGCCTACCTATCTAGCATTTGATCAAGGAACGGAAGTGGGAAATGATCTTTCCGTGTGACTTTGTTGAGCTTGCGATAGTCCATACACACTCTCCAGCCGATTATCGTTCTTGTTGGAATCAACTCATTCTTGTCATTGGTGACCACAGTCATCCCCCCTTTTTTGGGACGCATTGCACCGGAGAGGTCCATGAACTATCGGAAATGGAGTAAAAAACCCCTACATCCAACCATTATATGATCTCCTTCTTTACCACCTCTTGTATTGCTTCATTTAATCTTCTTTGATGTTTAAAAGAGAGTTTGGCATCCTCCTCCAAAATAATCTTGTTCATGCAAAAGTCGAGGCTTATACCCTGAATGTCCACCAAAGTCCATCCGATAGTTTTCTTCCTCTTTTGTAGCATCGCCAAAGTAGAATCTACCTGCGCATTAGTCAAACAAAGAATAACCGGTAAAGTAGAACAGAGGCCAAGGAATTCATACCTGAGATCTGTTGGCAATGTCTTTAACTCCAAAGTGGCAGGCTCCACGATTGAGGGCTTTGTTGGAGGAGTCTTCCAGTTTTCAAGATCTAAGGACAATTTGCGGGGTTCGTAAGTATACGACCCCATTCCTTGCAATGCATTCACATATTCCACATAGCCATCCTTTTCATCAACATCATGATTAAACAATACGACCTCCAAAGTATCATCTACATTCATCATGGCACTAGCATCATCAACAATCACCTCGGCCACTATGTACACAAATGAACAAACTTCATTGCTATTCGGTTGCCTCATAGATTTGCACACATGGAAAACCGCCTTTTCATCACCCACCTGGAAGGTGAGCTCACCGGCTTCCACATCAACAAGATCCTTCCCTGTAGAAAGGAAAGGTCTACCCAAAATAATAGGCACCTCATAGTCCACTTCACAATCAAGAATCACAAAGTCTGCCGCGAGGATGAACTTATCAACACGAACCAACACATCATCAATAATACCCAATGGTCTCTTCATAGTACGATTCGCCATTTGTAACCTCGTCGATGTGGGTCTTGGTTACCCAATTCCTACAGTTTTGAACATCAAGTAGGGCATCAAGTTGATACTCGCCCCTATATCACAAAGAGCTTTGGACAAGTCAGTGCTTCCAACAGTGCAAGGGATTGTGAAAGCGTCGGGACCTTCCAATTTCGAAGCCATTGAGTGAACAATTGCACGCACTATATGTGTCATCTTGATAGTCTCACAATTCTTTAATCTTTCTTTTGTCACCAAATCCTTCATGAACTTTACATATCCGGGCATTTGTTCCAACGCCTCAACCAATGGCACATTGATAGATAAGTTATTCATCATGTCAATAAATTTCTTGAATTGATTCTTGCTATTTTGCTTGGCAAGCCTTTGAGGGTATGGAGGAGGAGGCCTTGGCATTGGTGCCTTAGCATTTGGCACTACCGTTTACGGTATGTCAATCACGCGTTCCCTATACGGGTTCACTTCTTCTTGGGTATCCTCCACATTTTCATCAATATCAATTCTCACTTCGTCATTAGCTTGAACCAGATCGCTTGGAATATCATCTTCTTCAATCACTTGATCATCATCCATAATTCTTCTTTGACTTGAGGTTGTTGCCTCCCCACCTTTTCCACTCCTTCTGGTTACGGCCATGGCATGTCCCGTGTTGTTCCCACCCACACATCGATTGGTAGTATTGATCCTCCTATAAAAATTTTGTTGAATCATAGACTCAGTCATATCATTATTCGGTCACTCTTTCACCATAGTACGGTACCTATCCCATATCTCGTGCAAAGGCTCATTGGGTTCTTTCTTGAATGCTAGAATCTCATCATGAAGAGTAGACATACGCCTGGGAGAAAAGAATTTGGCAATGAATTTTTCCGCCAATTCATCCTATGTACGGATAAAATGGTTTGGCAATCTTTGTAACCAATCCAAGGCTTTCCCCGTAGAAAGAAGGTAAATAGCCTCAACCTTAGAGAATCCTCAGAGACGTTGGTTTGTTTGCTCCCCCAGCAACTGTCCACAAACCCTTCCAAGTGCTTGTATGCATTTTGACTCGGAGCCTCATGAAGCATCCTCGTTCCTCTTGCAATGTGAGCATAACATTAGTGATTTGGAAATTGGATGCCCTAATATGGGCGGGACAATGGAACTTGCGTATCCTTCGTTTGGCAACACCCGATGTGGATCTGCTCTTGGTGGAGGTGGGGGATGGACGAGAATATTGTCATGAGGCGGTCGGCCTCGTCTATTTGCTTGAGGTTCAAGAGGAACCTCATCAACTTATTCATCATCTGCATCCTCCCCCAAAGACAAGTTTTCGAGAGGATCATTGTTAAGAGCCATTTTTGTACCTACAATTGTTTCACAAAAAGGTTAGTAACTAGAAAGAAAAGAAGACACGTCACACACAAAACCAAATATATAGCTAAATCCGTTTTTAGCTCCCCGAAAACAGTGCCCAAAAATGATGTCGCCCAAGTTCACACCACCTTTTGGGGTTATAAAGCGGTCGATGCAATAGTAATTACCCAATTTGAGTCGGGGTCGTGTCCTTAAGGAGCGTAAATGGTATTAGGTATATACTTAGACTAAGTCTATATTTATGCTATTGTTTGCAAGTGTAAAGCTAGAGAATGGTATTTTTTATGTTGTTGTTTTTCAAGTTTATAAAAGATCTAGGGTTGGGAATTCCACCTAATTGGTTACGTAACTTATTGTGGGATTTAGAGCGGGTTTCATTGGTCGGGGTGTAATATAGCAATCAACACACAGTTACCAACTCTATACCTCTTGGTAGTTAGGGTGGTTTTGCCCAATTTGGCTTTCTCAAGTCTAAATGGGTAATTCACAAAACAAGTGATATATGCTCAAGTCGGGTTTTACTATCTCTAGATTCAACCCTTTAATTGGGACTATCAATTTCTTTAGTTCATCCCAATTTCTTGTTAGCCAAGTTTTCCTAGACTCAATCTCTCTTTCTCAAGTAGAGACTAAGTCAATTAGGCTTGAATCAATGTTTGCAACCATTAATCCTAAAATTGACGAAAGAACTAGGCTAAATATCACACACCCAACCATAAGAAAGCCCTAAATCACATACTCATTAGGCACCCACACTAGGGTTGAGTCACAACCCTAGCTAGAAATCTAGCTACTCATGGATGGAAATGCAAATATTAAAGAAGAAAAGAATATTAAACTCAATCTAATTGATAAAGAGATAAATCCAATGTAAAATAGACAAAATATCATAAAGTTTCCCAAATCAGTAAATAAAATGGCTCCCTACTTTCTGAAGTTCAAACTTAACATAATTTTGACAAAAAAGACTATTTATACACAACTGAAATTTTTGGACAAAGTTGCCTTTTCGGAGGTTCTGCGATCGCATAATTCTATGTGTGGTCCGCACTTTGAAGCTGAGCTTGATATTGGGGACTTTTGCGGCCGCAAAATTCTGAGTTGCAACTGCACTTCTTCAGATATTGCGGACCACACATTTCTGAGTGCAGCCGCACTCTAGAATTCCACGGCCGCACAATAATAGTGCGGTCCGCACTTCTTGATGGCTTTAAAACTCCATGTCTTTGATCTTCATCTTCTGTGGCGCACATTACAAAGGAGCACTGTTATAAATCCCTTCATGGTCAGCGACCACAAATAAAATTCTGCGCTCCAAACTTTGCTGTTTTTGCTTGGTTTTAGTCCTTCTCAAAAATACTCCTTCTTGAATTGATATTCATTGCTTTGGCTCATTTTCTAATACTCCTGCAAGAAAGCACCTTTTATCAGTTTGAGGATACCTTTAAGCATATTTGAGCTAAAACAAAAGTAAAAGAGTTCAAATAAGTAGTAAAAATCCCTACTTATCACATCTCTACATGCCAATGCACATGGTGTATGTGATGTGCCATGCTGAATACCTCATGTGCTCACACTCTCGAATGCTCAACAACTCGGTACTGTATATGGCCCATACGGCCTAGAGAATATCCATCCCAAAACATATACACCACTTACTATAAGTTACTCAATACCGAGGAAGGCCTATCCAGCCCTGTGGAGAAGATCCATCTACAGGTATCAAGTATTTCGGACAAGATCCATCCCTGAATTATATCAATTGTTCTCACTGGGGTTGTGTTACAGACTTTGGAGGGGCTCCTTAGCCCAAGAGTTATCATAACATCAATATAACCGCTGTGGCGTGCAGTCTCACTCAGTCATCACCCTCTCCAGTCTCACTCACGGGCTCAAAATATCATAAAAACTAGCCCGAAACAGTAGTAAGATGAATCACTAAATAATAACGGAGACTGAGGATATGATATGAAATGAATATATATGATTGAGTATGAAATATCAATAAAAGCAGTAAAGTGACAGCAAGGAACGACCACTATGGTCCCAGCAGTACCGGCATGAAGCCTAAACATGATATCTAGCATGATTGATAGCTCAGTTACTTTATCACATGATGGAAACACGAATATCAACAAGATATAGTCACTACACAATGCCATGGAACCAACCAGGCTACAATTCTCACGGTGCACGCCCGCACGCTCGTCACTTGGCATGTGTGTCATCTCAATACCAATCATATAACACATAATTCGGGATTTCGAACCCTCATAACCAAGTTTGAAAGCGTTACTTACCTTAACTGCGCAAAATCCTACCCTGAAATTTACCCCTCGAATCAGTCTCCAAATGCCCTGAATATAGTCACAAGCAGTACGAGATAATTAACATAGGTTAAAGGGATCAATTCCACTAGGAAACTACTAAATTATAGCCCAAAGTCTGATATCGACTCAAATCCGGCCCCCGAGCCCACGCCTCGAAATCCGACAAAAATCACAAAACTAGAAAACTCTTTCATTCACCAGTCTAACATACCAAATTTACCATATCTGACATCAACGAGTTATCCAAATCCCCAAAATTCGTTCTCCAAATCCATAGCCTCAAACCCCCAAATTTCACCTCAAAACTACACAATCTTGGTGTGATGACCCAAAGGGTCATTTTATGAATTAAGACTCCATTCCAGGCTCATTAGTCTTAAAAATATTAATTTTATGTACCTCAATTTACGTGCACACTCCAGCCGTGAAACCAGAAAGCTTTTATGTGAAAATGTGAGAAATAATAATTTTTGGAATTAAAATTTGGTTTTAGTCAACTTTGGTCAACATTTTGAGTAAATGGATTCGGATCCCTGTTTTGATAGTCCCGGGAGTACCGCAGTAAAATATGGGACTTGGGCATATGTCCGGAATTAAATTTCGAGGTACCTAGCCTTTTGCTGGATTTTTAATTAAATAAGGAAATGAATTAATGTTTGAAACCATTGGTATCAGACCTGTATTTTTGTTCCGGAGCTTGATACAGGTTTGTTATAGTGTTTAAGTACTATTTGTGAAATTTGGTGAGACTCAGAGTTGATTTGACGTGATTCCGACGTCCGATTGAGAAATAGTAAAATTTAAGTGTTCTTGAGAAAAATTATGAGTTTTGCAATTAAATTCATAGTTTTAGATGTTATTTCATGATTTAATCGCACGACCAAGTCCGTATGATGTTGTTAGACTTGAGTGCATGTTTGGTTTAGATCCCCGAGGTCTCGGGTGAGTTTTGGGTAGGTTTCGGGGTATTTTGAACTTGGAAATGACTGCTGTAAATCTGTTTCTGGTGCACTGATGCAGTGAGTAGTTTTTTTAGGGTTCATTTTGTGCTACGCGAACGCATTACCTGGGCCGCGAACGCGAAATATTGGGGGGATTACCCTTCCCGAACACGACCAGGCTATTGCGAACGCGGAGAGTAATGGGCCTGGGGGAGGGGGCTCGCGCTTCTTCTATGAGAACGCGTCCATTGGGCCGCGATCACGATGGTCATCTTGAGTAAAGCTCCGCGAACGCGTCCTCAGCTCTACAAACGCGAAGGCCATTGGGCCAGACTCTACGCGAACGCGACAGGCCCATCGCGGACACGATGAAGGCCTGTCCAGGGATTTAATAATAGATTTTAACACGGGCAGAACCTATTTTCTTTGTATTTTCGAACTAAAAAGACCTAGAGGTGATTTCAACCTGCATTTTCATCTCCAAAGTGTTGGTAAATGATTCTAAACTCTTCTCTTTCGATTACCCAATGTTTTTCATCATTTTTCAATCAAACAATCAAGAATTTTCATGGTAGAAATTGAGGGTTTGGGTAGAATTAGGGAATTTTGTAAAAATCGAATTTTGACCTCGAATTGAGGTCGGATTTCGAATCTAAGTGCATACTCGGTCTTGGGGGTGAATGGGTAATTGGAATTTGGTCCGAACCCCGAGTTTGGACAAAGCAGGCCCCGGGTCGGTTCTTAACATTTTTGATAAAACTTAGGAAAACCATAAATATTCAGTAAAGTTGGTTCCTTTATCAGTAATTAATGATATTTAACTAATTATGATTAGATACGAGTGTGTTGGAGGCGAATTCAAAAGGAAAAGCTGTAATTGAGCAGTGAGTGGCCTGCGAAATTGAGGTAAGTGTTGTGTCTAACCTTAGATTGAGGGAGTATGTGTTATGTGAATACTTGCTACTTGTCTTGTTGCTAAATGCTATGTATAGGTGAGGTGACGAGTACATATACGTTGTGGTCAGGTCATAATATGCGAGCGAAAGTTAGTTCTTGTGATTCTTGTTGTCTTTACGCCTATTGTTCATGTTTATTGTTATTATTGCAATATGAGAAGATGTGTATCTGTTTCCACTGAGTTTGATAATATTGCGAAAATTTAGTTGAGATTGAAATTGTAAATGGTGATAGAAACTATGATGAAATACTGATTTCTTGTGAAATTCCTATTTATGTGTTATTGGTGATTCTGTGATTGGTGAGCAAGAGTGTAAAGCACGAAGGGTGATGTCGTGCATGAATTATTTATATTTTAAGGGAGAGTGTAACACACGAAGGGTGATGTCGTGCATGATTTATTTATTTATATTGTGAGGAAAAGAGTAAAAGCACGAAGGGTGATGCCGTGCATTCTTAATTATAATCTAGTGAGGATGAGAGTAAAAGCACGAAGGGTGATGCCGTGTATTCTATTTATTATTTGGTGAGGCTGAGAGTAAAAACACGAAGGGGGATGCCATGCAAGTCCCCTTTCTATTTTTAATTGCTAAAATTATTGTTGATCATTGTTTAACTCAGTCTTATTGTTTTCCTCACTCCTAATGTTAAAAATTCCCCGTCGCATGCTCCCTTCCCATTATTTTCTATTTTCAATTCCTTAATTGATGTTATTTATGCAATCATGATTATATATGTCCAGGTTTTATGTGGTGTCGTGTCCTAGCCTCGTCACTACTTCGACGAGTTTAGGCTCGACACTTACCAGTACATGGGGTCAGTTGTACTGATATTGCACTTTGTACTTCTTCTGTAGGTCCGAGCTGAGATCGAGTTAGAGCCAGTACTATTCGCACGGAGACACGAGGTAGATCTGCTGGCGTACACAGATTCCTAGAGTCTTCTCTGTCTTATCACGATTACTGTTTTATTTGATTCAAAACAGTTATACATTATTTCTTGAGCAAATTATTTGTAGTATTATTTAGTAGTTCGTGAATTGTGACTCCAAACCCTGGGTAGCTAGATATTATAATTAGCTTCGAGTTTCATTTTATTATTTCTCACACTATTCAGTATTCGTTTATTTGATAATTTTTGACTTAGTATTATAATTTAACTATTTAAGATATTGAATCCCACTAATATTGGCTTGCCTAGAAAGTGTGCTATTAGGCGCCATCACGAACCCGAGGGTTGGGAATTTGGGTCGTGACAAGTTGGTATCAGAGCACTAGGTTGCTTAGGTCTCACAATTCACAAACAAGCTTAATAGAGTCTGAGGGATCGGTACGGAGACGTCTGTACTTAGCTCTCAGAGTCTATAAAGTTAGGAACAAACTCACTTTTTATTTCTACTTTGTCGTGCGATTCATGATATCTCAAATACTGATTAAACTCTTCTATTTTCTCGCAGATGGCGAGACCACGTGCTTCTTCTTCCGCTGACCAACAATCAAGTCCTCCAGCAGCAACAACTCCTACTAGGGGCAGAGACTGAGGCCATGCCAGAGGCCGAGGCATGGGTAGGAATCATCCCATTGCTCAGGCAGCACCTCATGCTGCGGAGCCACAAATAGATATTGATGGGGGGCTCCAGCTCACACCGTTCCAGCGGGACCAGCTCAGGTCCCAAAAGGGTTTATTTTTACCCCGGTACTTCAGGATGCTTTGGTCTAATTAGTTGGCCTTATGGAGAGTGTAACCCAGACTGGCACATTCCCCGTGGCAGCAGCCGTATCTCAGGCTGGAGGAGGGGTTCAGACTCCTGCTACCCACACTCTTGATCAGACTACTCCTCAGATTCAGACGCCAGGAGCTAATCCAGTTGGGGAAGTTCAGCTAGTTGCTGCAACACCGCTTGTTGATGGGGCAACTATGTCTACCGATGCTTTGTGAAGATCAGCCATGTTTATCAAGCTTTTTCCTATTCATTTCAGTGGTGCTACTTCAGAGGATCCTCAAGAATATCTTGAGAGTTTCCATGAGGTTCTTCGGAACATGGGTATTTTTTAGACCAATGGGAGCGACTTCGCCACTTTTCAGATGACTAGTTCCACTAAGAAATTGTGGAGGGATTATTTGTTGACTAGACCGGCTGGGTCACCTACTCTGACTTGGGATCATTTTTTGCATCTCTTTTTGGAGAAGTTTTGCCTGTTACTACTAGAGAAGAGAAGCGTCTTCAGTAGGGTAGCATGATTGTTACCCAGTATGAGAATCATTTTGTGGATTTGGCTCGACATGCTATACTCTTGTTACCCACCGAGAGAGATAGAGAGAGAGAGAGACAGGCGATTTATTGAGGGCCTTGCTCAGCCCATCATGTTGCAGATGGATAAGGAGACAGGGAGCGAGATTTCCTTTTAGTATACGACCAACGTGGACAGGAGAGTTGAGATGGTTCTCGGATTGGGAGGTCAGATTTTAGACAAGAGACCTGTCCATTTGGGTGGATTCAACGGTGCCTCATCCGGAGGCGGGTATACGTTTTGCAGAGTCCATTCTTCCAGGCCATTTCATTCGGCACTTCAAGCATCTCATGGTACCTCAGGTGGTCGTGAATCTTACTTGACTTATTCTGATCAGCCACCCCCAGTGCACCTCCTTTTTAGAGTTTTCAGGGTTGTTATACCGGCCGATAGGGTCAGTTTGCCGGCCAGCAGTCTCAGCAGCTGAGCTCTTGTTACACTTGTGGTGACCCAAGGCACATTGCTAGATATTGTCCTTGCGCGTCGAGTAATTCTCATTATCAAGGTTCTCGTGCTATAGTTCCAGCACCAGCTGCCGCGCCACCTGCCTATCCAGGGGTAGGGGTCATGTATCCAGAGGTAAGGGACAAATTGTTAGAGGCGGAGGCCAGCTCGCTAGAGGTGGAGGCCAGCCTGCTAGAGTTGGAGGTCCTCCTATAAAAGGTCCTCCCAAAGACGTGGTTCAGGGTGGTGGGGCCCAGCCCTGATTGTATGCATTTCTATCCAGACCTGAGGCGGAGTCCTCCGATGCTGTTATCACAAGTAACATTTGAGTTTGCAATAAAGATGCTTCAGTCTTGTTTGATCCGGGGTCTACTTATTATTATGTATCATCTTATTTTGCATCGTATCTAGTTATGCCTCGTGATTCCTGGAGTGTCCCTATTTATGTGTTTACGCCCGTGGGGGATGTTATTGTCATAGAACGTGTGTATCGTTCGTGTGTGGTCGTTATTGAGGGTCTTGAAACCAGTGTGGACCATTTGGTTCTTGACATGGTCATTTTGATGTCATATTGGGAATGGATTGTCTATCACCTAATTATGCCATCTTGGACTGTCATGCCAAGACAGTTACATTAGCCTTGCTGGGGTTGCCTCGAATAGAGTGGAAAGGGAATCCTGGTCATTCTCCTAGTAGAGTGATTTCTTATAATAAGGCTCGTCGCATGATTGAGAAGGTATGTTTGTCTTATTTGGCTCATATTCGTGATTCTAATGTTGAGGTTTCTTCTATAGATTCGGTGCCTATTGTTCGTGAGTTTCCCGAGGTATTTCCTGTAGACCTGTCGGCAATGCCACCCGACAGGGATATTGATTTTTGCATTGATGTGGTTCCGGGCACTAAGACCATTTATATTCCTCAATACCTAATGGCCCCACCAAAATTGAAAGAAATGAAAGAGAAGTTGCAAGACTTGCTTGATCAAGGCTTCATTAGACCTAGTGTCTCGCTCTGAGGTGCACCGGTTTTGTTCGTGAAGAAGAAGGATGGATCTATGAGGATGTGTATAGATTACCGGCATTTAAATAAAGCCACTGTCAAGAATAAATATTCATTGCCGAGAATTGATGATTTATTTGATCAACTTCAGGGTGCCATGGTGTTTTCAAAAATTGACTTGAGATCGAGCTTCCATCAGTTGAAGATTAGGGTGTCCGATGTTCCTAAGACAGCCTTTCGGATGAGGTATGGGCACTATGAATATCTGGTGATGTCTTTTGGCTTGACTAATGCCCCAACAACCATTATGGACTTGATGAATAGGGTTTTCAAGCCTTATCTGGATTTCTTCGTAATAGTGTTCATTGATGATATTCTAATATACTCCCGCAGCCGAGAGGAGCATGAGCAGCACCTCCGGATAGAGCTCCAGACTTTGAGGGACAGTCAGTTGTATGCAAAATTCTCAAAGTGTGAGTTCTGGTTGGATTTAGTACCTTTCTTGGGTCACATCGTATCAGCAGTGGGTATACAGGTAGATCCTAAGAAATAGAGGCAGTCAAGAACTGGCCTAGAACCACTTCAGCCATGAAAATCAGGAGCTTATTGGGTTTGGCAGGTTACTACCATCGATTTGTTGAGGGGTTTTCATCTATAGCAGCCTCAATGACTAAATTGACTCAGAACGGTGCCCCATTCAAATGGTCGGACGAGTGTGAGGCGCGCTTTCAGAAGCTCAAGACAGCCTTGACTTCAACACCGATGTTGGTGTTACCATCAAGTTCGGAACCTTTCATAGTATATTGTGATGCCTCCCGTGTTGGGCTTGGAGCGGTATTGATGCAGGAGGGAAAGGTGATTGTATATGCGTCTCAGCAGCTGAAGGTTCATGAGAAGAATTATCATGTCCATGACTTGGAGTTGGCAGCCATTGTTCACGCATTGATGATTTGGAGGCACTATCTTTATGGTGTGTTGTGTGAGGTTTACATGAATCATCGCAGTCTCCAGTACTTGTTCAAGCAAAAGGATCTTAATTTGATACAGAGGAGATGGTTAGAGTTACTGAAGGATTATGACGTCACTATATTATATCATTCTGGGAAGGCCAATGTGGTGGTTGATGCATTGAGTAGGAAGGCGGCGAGTATGGGCAGCCTGACATTCATTCCAGTCGGTGAGAGACTGTTAGCTTCACACATTTAGACTCTGGCCAATCAATTATTGAGGTTGGATATTTCGCCCAGCCGTGTTCTAGCTTGTACAATCGTCGGTCTTCTTTATTTGAGCGTATCAGAGATCGACAGGATGATGACCCGCATTTGATGGTCCTTAGGGACACAGTTCGGCACGGTGGTGCCAAGCAGGTTATAGTTGGTTATGACTGTGTTTTGATGATGCAGGGTCGTATATCTGTGCCTAATGTTGACGGGTTTCGTTAATTGATCCTTGAGAAGGCTCACAGTTCTAAGTATTCTATTCATCCGGGCGCTGCCAAGATATACCAGAACCTACGACAACACTATTGGTGGAGAAGGATTAAAAAGGACATTGTTGCTTATGTGGCTCGTTGCTTGAATTTTCAACAGGTGAAGTATGAGCATCAGAGACCCGGTGGTTTACTTTAGCAGATAGATATCCCTTAGTGGAAGTGGGAGCCTATCACTATGGACTTCGTTGTTGGACTCCCACGGACTCAGAGGAAGTTCGACGCCGTTTGGGTTATTGTAGATAGGCTGACTAAATTAGCACACTTCATTCCAGTGGAAAGTACTTATACTTCAGAGCGGCTGGCAGAGATATATATTCGAGAGATTGTTCGCCTTCACGGTGTGCCCGTGTATATCATTTATGATAGAGGTACGCAGTTTACCTCGCATTTTTGGAGGGCAGTTCAGTGTGAGTTGGGTACTCGAGTTGAGTTGAGCATAGCATTTCACCCTCAGACGAACGGGCAGTCTGAGCATAGTATTCAGATCTTGGAGGATATGCCTTTGCCTGTGTTATTGACTTTGGAGGTTCTTGGGATCAGTTCTGGCCGTTAGCGGAGTTTGCCTACAATAATAGCTACCAGTCGAGCATTCAGATGGCTCCCTACGAGGCATTATATGGTAGATGATGCAGATCGCCAGTTGGATGGTTTGAGCCGGGAGAGGCTTGGTTATTGGGTACCAACTTAGTTCAGGAGGCCTTGGACAAGATCAAGATTATACATGATCGACATTGTACAGCTCAGTCCAGGAAAAAGAGTTATGTCGGCCGTAAGGTTCGTGATGTGGCATTCATGGTTGGAGAGAGGGTGTTACTCCGGGTGTTCCCCATGAAGGGTGTTATGATATTTTGGAAGAAGGGCAAGTTGAGCCCTAGGTATATCGGACACTTTAGTATTCTTGAGAGAGTGGGGGAGGTAGCTTATAGACTAGCGTTGCCTCTAGGTTTATCCTCAGTTCATCCAATATTCTATGTGTTTATGCTCCGGAAATATCATGGTGACCCGTTCCACGTGTTAGATTTCAGCTCTGTCCAATTGGACAAAGATTTGACTTATGAGGAGGAGCCGGTAGCCATCTTAGACCAGCAGGTTCGTCAATTTAGATCAAAGATTTACCCTTCAGTTCGAGTGTAGTGGAGAGGTCAGCCTGTTGAGGAATCTAGTTGGCAGTCCGAGTCGGACATGCAGAGTAGATATCCCCACTTGTTTGCCAGTTCAGGTAATTTTCTATGTCCGTTCGAGGACAAACGTTTGTTTTAGAGGTAGAGATTGTGATGACACAAGGGGTCCTATTATGAATTAAGACTCCATTCATGGCTCATTAGCCTTAAAAGATTAATTTTATTTACCTCAATTTCCGTGCACAGTCCGGGCGTGAAACCGGAAAGCTATTATGTGAAAATATGAGAAATATTAATTTTTGGAATTAAAATTTGGTCTTAGTTGACTTTGGTCAATATTTTGAGTAAACAGACACGGATCTGTGTTCCGACGGTCCTGGGAGGTCCGTAGTAAAATATGGGACTTGGGCGTATGCCCGAAATTGAATTCCGAGGTCCCTACCCTTAGAAATCAATTTTTGAAGAAAATTATTTTGCTAGATTGTTAATGATATAATGAAATGAATTAATGTTTGAAACCGTTGGTACCGGGCCCGTATTTTGGTTCCTAGCCCGATACAAGTTTGTTATAGTGTTTAAGTACTATCTGTGAAATTTGGTGAGAATCGGAGTTGATTTGACGTATTTCCAACGTCCGGTTGAGAAATAGTGGAATTTAAGTGTTCTTGAGAAAAATCATGAGTTTTGTGGTTAAATTCATAGTTTTAGATGTTATTTTCATGATTTGATCGCATGATCCAGCCCGTATGATGTTGTTAGACTTGCGTGCATTTTTGGTTTAGAGTCCCGAGGGCTCGGGTGAGTTTTGGGTAGGTTTCGTGGTGTTTTGAACTTGGAAATAACTGCTGTAAATATGTTTCTGGTGCACTGATGCACTCTTCATCGCGATCCCGAAGCTTCACACGCATCACGTAGAGTAATTTTTTTGGGGGTCATTTTGTGCTACGCGAATGCATAACCTGGGCCGTGAACGGGAAGCATGTTGATACCCAATTTTTTCTCAAATTATTTTCAAATTTGCATATCTACTTTCAAAATTACTCTTTGCAGGAATTTATGTTTTTCCATAATTTTCCGTATTTTATCAAATTGTTTTCCTATTTATCTAATACTTTATGTTCCATAATTATTCATAATTATACATAAATGTTGTTATAAATAATTTCAAATCATTTTCTTATTCAATATGTTATTTATATCCTATTTTAATCCTCTTAGGATTTAATTATTTCACAAATTAGCCAATATTGACATTATTTAGTTAATTTCAGCAATTGTTTGCAAATATAGCACAAATATGCATTTATACCATTTTTAAATAAATAACTAATCATTTTTATATTTTTATAGTAGTTAATAATCCTAATTTCATTCATTTGGTTTTAATTTTGTTTTACACAATTATTAGCTATTTAATTAATTAATTATCCTATTTTAGTTGGGTATTTAACATTTGGCCTATTCTTATTTTAAATTCTAGCCACTTCCAACCCAACCCCACCTGATTTTAACTAGCCCAAACCCCCAGCCCAATTAAACTGACCCAACAACCCAAGGCCTAATCCCTAAACACCCGACCTAATCCCTGTTTCAATCTGAGCCGTTGATTAATTCAAATCAACGGCCCAGATCAACACTTACCTAAATTAACCCCTAACCAAACCCTCCCCCCCAAACCCCTCATTCTTTTAGGACTCACTCTCTCTCTATCTATCTATCTCTCTCTGTGACTCTCTAGTTCTCTCTAGAAGTCTCCTCGACTCCCTCCCTCTCCGATGAGTTCTGTCCATCTTCTCCGGCTGGTTTCTCACCGGAAACTTTGGTTCTTCATCATCTCGTGGTCATTTACCTACCTCTCACTAGTCCAGTGATACCTTGGGCTCCTCAGGCAAGCTCGGAGTGGTTCTCTTGTCTCCCATGTCCCATGCCACTTTCCGGCCTCCCCGGCCATCTGTGTAAGGTCTACAACCTATTCCGGCTTAAGCCGATGCCGTCTCTGAGGTTCTTACCTCTTCTCTGGGTTCCACGGAACCCTAACCCTATGTATTTCGAGCTATTCTATATCTACTCTAGATCTACAGTATTACGAAGTTTCGTTATATGTTTTCTCTGAAAACTTCATCTTCAAACGATTTCTCGATTTGTGAAACTAAGGTTTCATAAACCCCTTGCCAAACAATTTTTCGCTTCTATATTTTTAGTATTTTTCTATGTCTCATTTTGTGATTTAACGACTGATTCAAGATGCCTTTCATTTTGACTTGCTCTATTGAAAACTCTAAGTTTTTCCTTAAAGCTCTGAATCTATTTGCGACTAATACGTTGTATGAGATTTTACTTCTCATAAATATTCTCCTACATGATTTCTAACTTGTTGTTGTTGTTAAGGTTCATTGCCTATGTGTTCTTATTATGTTTAACCTCCCCGTTCATCTAGGAACTTGTGTGATCCCTGTTTTACCAAAGGTTTTCAATTTGTTATACTACTTGTCTAAGGCTTTCCCTCATATTTCATGCTATTCATTGCTTGACAAATTCGATCGTTTGCTGTACAGACTTTACATAACATCCTATATTGATTCTGTGATCCGTGACATCTTTTCCCAAGACTGTATCCTATACGTGTTTTCCTTAAAACCTTCTACTGACTTTCCATGTTTCCTTACTTATGTGATACTTTCCCTGATTATACTTGATTCCCTGTGATTCTAATTGCATTCAAGATTCCTCAACTAATTTTCAAAATTAAAATCATACTTTGCCTTATGAATATGCTATCAGTTTTACTTTCCTTAATTATGTGCAATTTACTTGGCCTTTATTGTATGCTACATGATTTTACTACCCCTATTATAGCAAAATCAATTTATAGTTGATTTCTTTTCCTTATTTAACTATGATTGAACTTGACTCCCTAATTAAAGGGAGTCCATGTCTTTAATTTATACTGATTGAGTATTGTTTCCATAGTTGTGCTAAACTAGTACTCCTTACCTTATTTTCTTTACTCTTTTTTAGCATTATAAATACTCTACTCACTTTGAAACCAAGACAGGAACACAAGACACATAGCACTCATATTATTCTGAATTCTCTCTCGCTTTCATACACATCCTCTTTTGTCTCTCTTGCTGTTACTTGCAACTCAGTTGGCTGAAAGCCAAAACAGAGTGATTCTATTGTTCTATTGCACTACTGCTCTGTTGTTCTGTTGCATCTACACACTGCTGACCTACAACTCTTCATTTTAGTGCTCTTCACTTTGCATTCAAACTAATATGGTTCTAGTTTAAGTTTATAATACCCAAAACAACATGTTCTTGTTCGTATTTAGATTCCTGTTATTTATCTCATGCTTCTACTTGTGGTTCTACTGCTTGCCTTGCAATTAGCATGTTTACTTTGTCTCTCTATGTTTAACATGTCTACTTGTCTATGTGATTCCCCTTTTCCCCTTAGTCTAACTTGTCTATAGATTTTGCTTACGTGATTCACCATGATTCTGCCTGACTCCTATGAAGCTAGCATACTTGTTTGTCCATGTGACTACTCTTCCTCTTATTTAAGCATGTCTAGTGTCATCTTCTATGCTTTTCATCATGAACCTACCCTACCTTCTGACCCCTTAACGTTATAAGCATGCACATCATGTTTAGTTATTATGTAATCCTAATCTCGGACCTAATATGTGACTCTATTTGACACTCCCTCAATCTAATACTGTTAGATTCTTGGCCTTAACATTTTGTGGTAACTCTGCTGTGATTGTTTAAACCCTGTAATACTATCCTAAGGATTATTTGTGTGCAAGTCTGCTTCTACTATGTGACCTATTTGTCCCCTGATTCCCATATCCTTGTTTGTGTTTTCTCCCTGAACTCTACATGTTTTCTGAGTTGTGATTGTCCTATGTCTTTCCTTTAAACCAGTTTTCATAAAACACATGTTGTTCTCTGAAATTATTGTCAAAACAGTTATTTCAAAGCTACTTTTCAAACCCAACACCTTCAAGCTATGAGCACATTCCACGACTCTTAGTTGCTAAGTTCAGCCCCCTTCGTGTGAGCAGTGCCTTAGGGACCATCTGAGTACCCATTAAACTCTGACACACAAGGCTGGCATTCCACACTGCACTTACTCATTCCTGGCTAGGGAACTTGGGTGTGAGCACTTCCTGGGATCCCCTAAGATCTTTAGGAACTCTGACACACCTGGGTTACAAAAAATGTCATGGCATATGGCATGTTGGGACTTGGATACTTGGGCCTACTTTTAGGATCCCTATAGTATAACTTCTTAATTTTCTTATTCACTTATGTAATTTATGCAATGCTGGTCTGTAATAATTAATTGTAAAAACAACTCCGGGGTTGGATAGTGAAACGGGAGGGGTTATGCATGCTTAGTATAATTACGGGTAGAGAACATGCTTATAGGGTTTATTTCACCTATGTGTGCAATAGTCACATATTTAGGAGTACTTGCCATGCATGCATTAGACTCCATGTTTTAGGTCTATTTATCTCAGCATGTATACTTTATTTATGTCCCCTAAGAGAGTCATGTTCAGTTGCTGCATCATCTTTGCAAATGCCTCACTTAGAAATCCTGTTCGTAGTTAAAATAACTATGATACTGCCTCGGCATGTTCATAATTACTATCTCTAGACATCCTGCTTAGGTTAAATAACTACATTGACTGTCAATATGTGCATTAGATATCATGCTACTTTTGGGCTTTAATTATCAGCATGTTCACATTATGTATGCCTAATTCACGTGTTAAAACATACTGCATTGAACACTTAGGAGTTAGGTGCTAGGTTCAGTAACTTAACAAATTACGCTTTTGTATGAACTGTTTCGAGTCAAAAGGACGCGTGATAGGCAAATCTCGCTAAGATAAGATTACTGAAAATGTTTGTGCATTTAAAACAACATGCATAGGTTTACATACTAAACATCCTGCCTGCATTTAGATATCATGTTTCGTAGGACTTGCATCCATACTTGTTTGAATACTCACTTTTCTACCACGACTAAGTCTAAACAGGTTTCATCCTGACTATTCACTATTTTTCTGAGATTAAAATAGGACAACGAGAGTATTTTTACACACCTAGGCAAGCCTTAGGTATCAACATTTGTAAAAAGGGACACTATTTTCTCTGTGCACAGCTTGGCTAATTGCAAATAAGAATTCGTAGTTTAAAACTTACCAGGTTACTTCTCCTAAAACTCAGTAATTAATCTTCCCCGCTATTGTATTCACATGTAGCCATCCTGTCTTAGGATCTGAAGTTAAGGACCTTACTTGTGTTTTAGTCGTGCTTATTATGTGTATAATTTGTGGAGGGATATGTGAGCCTTGAATTTGCATCTATGTGTTTCCCCTCTATTTGCAGTCCTAATTGTTCTTGCCTGTCGCTTAGCATTTTGTCCTTTAAACCTAAGGGTTCAGCCTAGTACTTCCCCTTTTAGGAATAGTAGTCCTAGCCTCCTCCAGGACTGATAGGATGTGACGAGTAATAGCACGCAATAATCTTCGTGACCAACACACACGTTTTAGATACCTTCGCGGGGTAGGAAGGGTAGAACACGAATATGATGACTGGTGCGTTAATACCACGTGTAGCTCTTCCTATCAGGTATTGCATTGATGTGATCCGTATTTCCTTGAACCTAGGACCTTTTTTCTCAAATACCTATTATGATCTCTTCCAACTTTTAGTGAAATTTTATACTTTTTCGAAATCCCCTCTTATGTGAGCCTTGTTCGTTATTTGTTTATTGTCTGAATTCACGAAATTATTTGGTCGGGACCCACAGTTGTGGATCCTGAGGGGTGCCTAATACCTTTCCCTTGGGATAACTTCAAGCCCTTACCCAATCTCTGGTAACGCAAACTAGTCTTATGAGTTAAGAAATCTAGGTGCCCTAACGCACCATAAAAATTGTTAGGTGACGACTCTTCTTTTTAACCCTTTTAACCTTCAGGAGGAGTTGTCCGAAATGTCATAAACTCGATCTCTCCGCTTTAAGTTTGGGGAAAAAGGGGGCGCGACAGCATGGCGACTCTGCTGGGGATTACCTAGGCTTTTACCATTGCAAATTGTTTCGTGGATTTTGACCTTTTAATTCTGTTTAAATGTTTGCACCCTTTCCTCTTCCCTATTACATGTCGTTAATTGTTTATTTCTTTTAAGCATTTATTTCACAAGAGCAAAACTAACATGTCTCTTTGTTTTCTTTTGTAATTGCCTTCAATCATAACTACTGTATTTACCGCTTTTCCTTAACGTGAAAATATATGACAATTTGTTTAAATGCTTATTTATTACATATAATGCTGAACATTCATACTCCACTCGTGCCAAACAAAATACCATAGCAATGCTTACAATGAGTGGTTGCGTTATTCCTATATCATTATCCCTTAAATTCGAAAAGGCGTATTTGCGGTAAAACTAGTCGATCAGCGGTGCAGTCGACAGTTCCGTGCATTCCCCCTTGAGTTGTCCGCTCAAGGGTACTGGTCTAAAACCCCATAGAAACTTTACTCTGTTATATTGTTGCATGCATCATGGTCAACTTAGCCAAGTTAACGTGTTGTCCGCACAATAGCCTTTAAGACAGCCTTGTCCAGAGTCCACTGGGTTTTCCTGGAACCCAAACAGACACCCTCACGCTCTGTGCATTTATTTGGAGAACTGAATGCTTCCTGCTAATTATTGGTGTTAAATACTCAAGTCTGGTTGGGGTAAAGGGTCTAACTTTGTCTGTTTTGCAGAAAATGAGGCATGAAGTCCCTAGATTAGGCATGGTCGCCAATATTCACCCTAGGCTGTTGAATTGGTGGGAAGACCTCCACTCTAGTGAAAAAACTCTCGTCAGAAAATACCTGGGAAATATACCATCTCTTCTAGATATCCAGCCAAACAAAATGGTGATAGGGGCCGCTACTCTGTTTTGGGACTGTGATAGGTCCGTGTTCCGTTTTGGGAATCTTTAAATAACACCTTTGTTAGAAGAGATAGGAGGATTGGCTGGTCTAGCTTGGGAATCTTCGGGGTTGCTGATGCCTTAAAATCTCACGGGCAGGGGTTTCCTCAAAATGATGGGTTTGAAGAAGAATCCAGAATTGGTGTGTCTGAAGGATTCATACATCCCTTTCGACTATTTATATGAAAGGTATGATCACAGCAAATCGTACCGCACCTACCAAGACGAGTTCGCCATCACCTCTTTGGGACATATCCATCGACGAGTATTCGTATTTATGGTGTGTTTTCTGGGTTTGATTGTATTCCCAATGAAGAAGGAAAGAATCCATACTAGGCTGGCCATGGTAACTAAGACGCTAATGGAAGGGATAGACGGGCAGGATTTCAGCATTGTGCCCATGATCATTGCAGATATATATCGGGCCCTAGAAATGTGTCAGCGAGGAGCAAGGCATTTCGAAGGTTGCAACTTATTACTCCAACTTTGGCTCATGGAACATCTGCAAAAAGGTGATTACCGACAAGACATCCATCGAAGGATTTGGGATGACCACATCGCTTTCCATCACCCAAATCGAATGAACTATATTCCTGACATGTTCGCTCAGCCAGAGAATGCGGAAGGATGGGTTGAATTATTTGGTAATTTAATCGAGGATCAGGTTCAATGGATGTTCGAGTGGTTTCCGATAGACGAGTTCATCATTCAGTCCCGGGATGCTTCATTTCTGATACTGATTGGTCTAAGGGGTACATACCCTTACGTCCCTCTGTGAGTTATGGGGCAAGCAGGTAGAAGGCAGGTTATACCTAGGGTTGAGAAAATAAGCCATCTTCGAGCAGACTTTCAGAATGATGATAGCCCTCACAAGTGCCAAGCTCAGCACCTATGGCACTACAGGATTAGGCTCGAAAAGGACACCATCAAGCCAGACATGTATCATGCCGGTTGCACTCCTTTATATCTTGGTTGGTTAGAAGAAGATCTGGGTGGTCGAATCGAGCCGGGGTTCGTTCGAGGTCACCGGGTCATAGACGAAAAGGTTGAAGCACAAGTCAAGTACAACCAACTACGCAAAAGGATCCGTGAATGTGAGGACGATCACTACATGATACATGGGTCCAACAAAAGGTTGATCGAGGAATGGAAGGATATGGCTTTCAGCGGCAACCAGAGGTTGAGTTACTTGGAGCAAGGTATAGTTGAATTGGAGGAGAAATTAATCAAAAGGATCGAGACTTGCCAAAAGGCTGAGGGAGCTGAAGGGGGATACTTAGCCAGAACCTACCTACTGCTAGGACTTCGCGAGTTGGGAAAGTTGATCGAGGGAAGCAAAAATGCCGAATCTGGGGAAGGTCCTTCTGGGACCAAATAGATAGGGGTGTCTTATTTTCCATCATTAATGTAATAAGGCCTATGGCCATCAGTGCCTTTTATTTTCGCATATTTAGAGTCGTCTTATAGATTTGTTTATTTTCTATCAATAAAATGAGGCATTTAGCACCTTAAGTTCTCCGAATCAATTTGTCGCTAGGCCTACCTCGGGCACAAAGAGGTCCCCAACTTAGGATACGCTTTACATCTCCGCATTATGTGTTTAATTTCTGCGATAATTTTACAATCTTCACTGACTTGGTTACCTTTTTTGTTTTTATTTTCTTTATCATTCCCCTCCCCAAAGGTTAGTTCGTGCATTCTGGCATCATCAGCCTATCGCACAAGATCCAAGGGCCCTCCACCTGCTCCTCCTCTCAGTCCTCCCAAAGGTAGAAACAAGAGCAAAAGTAAGATGGCAGAATCCAGCGGTATCAAGAAAGACAATACGGTTGAACAGGTTGAGGCCACTGAAGGCCGGGGTATTTAGGTTTTTCATGAGAACATGTCACCATTGGAATAGAAATTGTTGAAGTTTCAAGAGGAGCTCGACCAAGTCCGGAATCTGACCAAACTGTCATTTTCCCTCAACATCCCTGACGTCAATCCCACACCACCACAAAATATCCCAAAACAACCAAATCACCCTGCACCTCACCAAACTCTCCCTGCACCATGCAACACTTGCCACAACAACACTCCACCATCCATCCACGAACCTTAAAACCCCACGAAGGACCATTTCCATGCCTGCAACAATCCCGTCTATGTGGAAACTATGACCCACTCTATTTCGCCTATCTTACATACCTCTGACTGATGGGAAGGACTTACTTATAAAGAATCTAGCTGAGGAACTTAGAAAACTGACTAACCGAGTTCAGGGTGTCGAGGGAGTCAAGGGAATTGACAGTTTGAACTATGAAAATCTTTGTATAAAACCTGACGTTGAACTACTCGAGGGGTACAAACCTCAAAAGATCTAGATGTTTGATGGCACTGGCGATCCGAGAGTCCATCTGAGGACCTACTGTGATAAGTTGTTTGGTGTAGGAAAAGACGAAAGGATCCGCATGAAGCTGTTCATGAGGAGTCTGAAGGGAGACGCACTGTCTTGGTACATCAACCAAGACCCTAAGAAATGGTCGAACTGGGTAGGTATGGGAATAGACTTCGTGGACAGGTTTAGATTCAATACAGAGAATGCACAAGATGTGTTCTACATCCAGAACTTGAAGAAGAAACCCACAGAAACCTTTCGCGAGTCTGCTACTCGTTGAAGGTCGGAAGCTGCCAAAGTTAAACCTGCTTTAGAGGAGGAACAGATGAACAAGTTCTTTGTCCGAGCTCAGGAACCACAATATTATGAACGGCTAATGATTGTTGAAGGACACAAGTTCTCCGACATTATCAAATTAGGGGAGCGAATTGAAGAAGGAATCAAGAACGGTATGGTTACAAATTTTGAAGCCTTGCAGTCCACTAACAGATATTTGCAGTCCGGTGGTGTGTCTAAAAAGAGAGACGTTGGAGCCGTAATGGTTGCACAACAAGCCAAATCCCCACCCAAATACCAAGTCTACCCAACACCTCCCTTCACATATCAGCCCACCTTAAACTACCAAGCACCCTCACATTCATACCAACCTCTACCACCAACATATCAACCTACCGTACCTAGATATTCGCAACCCGCTCCCATCTACAATACCTTTAATTCCCAACCCCTCACTATCAATCACCCCATTCCCGTCAAAACTTCCTTAGGCCTCGCCCTAACTTTGATCGCCACCCTCCAAAGCAATATACCGCCATAGCCGAGCCCATCGACCAGTTGTATGAAAAACTCAAAGCTGCTGGTTACGTTACACCTATCCCTGATGCCACCCTTGAGAACCCTTCTCAGTGGGTTAACCCAAATAAATCTTGTGCATACCATTCCGGCATGAAAGGACACACCATCGAAGAATGCCGATCTCTGAAAGATAAGATACAGACCCGCATTGATAACAAGATTATTGTAGCAAAGGATCCCGCTCCAAACGTCCGCAATAACCCTTTACCAGACCATAAAGGTGGAGGTATCCATATGATTGAAGAAGATGATGATTGGGATCCCAGGAGGTCAATCGGGTTGATCACCGAAGGCGATGACCCGAAAAAACCTATGGTCACTCTCAACCCGATCATAGTACAGATTCATCCATCTGAGAATGCCGAGATAAATATGTCAATCCCACTTGAGTTTGAAGCAGTGCCACCAGCCAAGGCGAAGGCGCCAGTGCCAATTGAAGTTGAGTTTGTATCTCCAGCAAATGCACCAGCACCACTCGAGGTTGCAGTCTTGCCACCCCTAACATACACTCCAGTTGAAGTGAGAATGACCACGCCAATTCCAGTAACAATGTCAACCACGCCACCTTTCTATTCAGATGCTATCCCTTGGGATTATACAGCTAAGGCAAGAAGGAAAGGTAAAAATAGGTCTGAGGAAGCCATCACACCACAAGGTATGATGAGAACTGGTAGAATCTATACCCCTGAACATCTGGCCGAGCCGAGCAAACAAGCCGCCAACCGTCCTCCCCTCATTGAGACAAGTTCTGATGATCTTTGGAGAAAAATACAGGCTAAGGAGTATTCGGTCATCGACCAACCAAACAAGACATAAGCACAGATATCCATTCTTTTTTTGCTGCAGAATTCTGAGACGCACAGAAACGCTTTACTAAAAGTGTTGAGTGAAGCATACGTGCCGAACGACATCACCAGTGGAGAAATGGCCAACATGGTGGGCCAGGTACTGGAAAGTCACAAAATTACTTTTCATGAAGACGAGTTACCACTTGAGGGATTGGGACATAACAAAGCGTTGCACATCACCGTACAATGCGAAGATCATTTCATCACAAGGATCTTGATCGACGGAATTTCCAGGCTTAACATTTGTCCGCTGATAACACTTAAGAAATTTGGTAAAGGGCTACACGAGATAAGAGAGGGAGCAATCAACGTGAAAGCCTTCGACGGGTCTCAAAGAGCTAACATGGGGGAAATCAGTCTATGCTTACAGATGGGACCAACCTGGTTCGAAGTGGACTTCCAAGTAATAGACGTGCCGGCATCCTACAACTTGCTGTTAGGGAGACCCTGGATCCAAGCTGCTGGGGCCGTCGCATCAACACTACATCAGGCGGTGAAATTCGAGTGGAACCATCAAGAGGTAATAATCCACGACGACGGTAGCAACCCTTTCTATAGTCGCTAGACTATCCCTGTGATTGATGGAAAGAGAAAATTGGGTGGAGGAACTTATCACCATATTGAGCAAGTCAATGCCATTGACAAAGACAAATGGTGGGATAGCAAGATCGAGAGCATCCTAAACTATAATGGGTACGAGCCTGGAAAAGGGCTCGGCAAGAACCTTCAAGGAATCTCCAAACCCATCAAAATCAAGAAACATGGTACTACTTTTGGTCTGGGATATGAGTACACATGGGAGGAATTCAACAAATGGTCGCCACCTTGGCGCGGTCCTTACTACCCATTAGAGCAGCTGATACCGCATCTGGAGCAGACCTTCGAGCAGGCCGATATTACTTATGTGTCAGAAAGTTCAAACCTGACATGAGTTTGAAAATCAAAGAAAAATTTACCAAGTAGATCAACGCCAGAGTTCTCCGGGTGGTTGAATACCCGACATGGTTAGCCAACATTGTACCTATGCCGAAGAAAGACAGAAAGGTCAGAGTTTGTGTCGACTACCGGGATCTCAACAACCGGTCCAGTCCTAAAGATGACTTCCCCTTGCCAAACATACACATTCTAATTGAAAATTGCGCCAAGCATGAGCTACAGTCCTTCGTAGATTGCTTCGCTGTATATCATCAAATTCTGATGGATAAGGAAGATGCTGAGAAAACGGCATTCATCACGCCTTGGGGAGTGTACTGTTACAAGATGATGTTGTTCGGTTTAAAGAATGCAGGGGACACCTACATGAGGGCCACATCTACCATATTCCACGACATGATTCACAAATAGATCGAGGTGTATGTAGACTATGTCATTATCAAATCAAAGAAAGATGCTGATCACATGGACGATTTAAGGAAGTTCTTCATGTTGAGAAAATATATTCTGAAGCTGAACCTTGCAAAGTGTGCATTCGGGGTTCCTGCTGGAAAGTTGTTGGGATTCATTGTGAGCCGCCGGTTGAGAAAATATAATAGAATTGGATCCGTCAAAGGTCAAATCCATTCAAGAACTACCACCGCCAAGAAACAAGAAAGATGTTATGAGCTTATTGGGAAGGCTCAATTACATCAGTCAATTCATAGCACAGTCTACCGTCATCTTTGAGTCGATCTTCAAAATGTAAAAGAAGGATGCTGCGACTAAGTGGACCGGGGATTGTCAGAAAGATTTCGACAGAATCAAGGAGTATTTATCCACACCGCCAGTCTTGGTACCACCTGAGCCAGTTAGGCCCCTGTTACTCTACCTTGCCGTACTAGATGGAGCTTTCGGTTGCGTTCTGGGCAAATGACGAAACAGGAAGGAAGGAACAAGCTATTTATTATCTCAGCAAGAAGTTCACTCCATATAAGGCCCGGTATTCTTTACTGGCACGCACTTGCTGCGCTTTTACTTGGGTCGCTCAGAAGTTGAGGCACTACTTCTGTGCCTACACAACATATCTCATATCAAGGATGGATCCATTGAAATACATCTTTTAGAAACTCATGCCTACTGGCAAGCTAGACAAGTGGAAAATTCTATTTAGTGAGTTCGACATCATTTATGTTACTCAAAAAGCGGTCAAGGGACAGGCATTAGCAGACTATCTTGCTGAGAATCTAGTGGACGGAGAATACAAACCCTTGAAAACGTATTTTCCTGATGAAGAAGTATCATTTGTAGGAAAAGACATTGCAGAATCCTACGACGGTTGGAGGATATTCTTTGATGGCACAACAAACTTCAAAGGAGTCGGTATCGGAGCAGTCTTAAGATCAAAAACAGGTCAGCATTATCCAGCATCCGCCAAACTCAGGTTTCCTTGCACCAACAACATGGCTGAATATGAGGCATGCATCTTGGGGCTCAACATGGCCATCGACATGAACACCCAGGAGCTGTTAGTGATTGGTGACTCAGACTTATTGGTACATCAAGTACAAGGAGAATGGGCAACCAAAAATTCCAAGATACTACCCTATCTACATCACGTTCAGGAGTTGAGAAAGAGGTTCACAAAGATAGAGTTCCGGCATGTCCTCAGAATCCAGAATGAGTTCGCCGATGCTCTGGCTACCTTGTCTTCTATGATTCAGCATCCAGACAAAACTTTCATTGACCCCATTCCAGTGAAAATTCACAATCAGCCGGCCTATTGTGCCCATGTCGAAGAAGAAGCAGATAGAAATCCTTGGTTTCATGACATCAAGGAATATTTGGCAAAAGGAGAATACCCAGAGCTTGCAAACGCCACTCAGAAGCGCACACTTTGGAGATTGTCTAACAATTTCTTTCACAGCGGAGGAATCTTGTATAGGAGGACTCCTGATTTGGGGTTGTTAAGATGCGTCGACGCAAAGGAAGCATCAAACTATTGGAAGAAATTCATGCTGGGACCTGCGGTCCACATATGAACGGATTTGTATTAGAAAAGAAGATACTCCGAGCTGGTTACTTCTGGATGACCATGGAAACAGATTGCATCCAGTACGTTCGGAAATGCCATCGCTGTCGGATACATGGAGACATGATAAGGGTACCTCCGAGTGAGCTTAATGCAACAAGTTCACCATGGCCGTTCGCTGCCTGGGGCATGGGCTTCATTGAACCGATCGAGCCTGCCGCCTCCAACGGACACAAGTTTATTCTAGTTTCCATTGATTACTTTACTAAATGGGTCGAAGCAGCCTCCTACAAAGCAGTCACTAGAAAGTCGTGGCCGACTTTGTCCGCGACCGCATTATTTGTCGGTTCGGAGTTCCAGAATCAATCATCACCGACAATGGTTCTAATATCAACAGTGACTTGATGAAAGCCATGTGTGAAACATTCAAGATCAAACACAAGAACTCCATAGCTTACAGACCTCAGATGAATGGAGTTGTAAAAGCCGCTAACAAAAACATCAAGAAGATATTAAGGAAGATGATAGAAAGGCACACGTAGTGGCATGAGAAGTTATCATTCACCTTATTGGGATATCGCACCATAGTCCGCACATCAACCGGGGAAACCCCTATATGCTGGTCTAGGGTACAGAGGCTGTTATTCTTGCCGAAGTTGAGATTCCAGCTCTAAGGAGAGCTTTCAGAAGCTCAAGACAGCCCTGACTACATCTCCAATGTTAGTATTACCACAAGTTCAGGGTCCTATACAGTCTATTATGATGCTTCGAGGATTGGCCTAGGAGCAGTGTTGATGCAGAACGGTAGAGTGATTGCCTACGCGTCCAGAGGTGCACGACAAGAACTACCCTGTGCATGATCTTGAGTTTGCAGCGATTGTTCACGCCATGAAGATATTATGTCATTATTTATATGGTGTTCCCTGTGAGATATCCATGGATCACCGGAGCTTGCACCACATATGCAGGCAGAAGGATCTTAATTTGCGCCAGCGTAAGTGGTTGGAGTTACTCAAGGATTATGACATCACTATATTATACCACCCGAGAAAGGCCAATGTGGTGGCCGACGCCTTGAGCCGCCAGGCGGAGAGTTTTGGTAGTTTGGCAGATCTTCGAGCAGCTGAGAGACCCTTAGCCTTGGATGTTCGGTCCTTATCCAGTCAGTTCGTGAGACTGGATCTTTCTGAGCCTCGCCGGGTATTTGCTTTTGGTGTTGCTCGATCTTCTCTTTATGACCACATTTAGGAGCACCAGTATGATGATCCCAACCTTCGGGATCTTCAGGATAGATTTCAGCAGGGTGATGTCAGGGATGTGACCATAGGTGATGATGGTGTGATGAGGATGCATGGCCGTATTTGTGTGCCCAATGTAGATGGACTTCGGGAGTTGATTCTTGAGGAGGCCCATAGCGCGCGGTATTCCATCCATCCAGGTACCCCGAAGATGTACCAGGATCTGAGACAACACTATTGGTGGCGAAGGATGAAGAAGGATATAGCGGAGTTTGTAGCCAAGTGTCTCAATTATCAGCAGGTCAAATGTGAGCATCAGGGACCGGGAGGATTACTTCAGCAGATTAAGCTTCCAGAGTTGAAGTGGGAGAGGATCACCATGGATTTTGTGGTTGGACTTCCTCGGACCTTAGGGAAGCATGATGCTATTTGGGTTATTGTGGACCGGCTGACCAAATTTGCCCATTTAATTCCAGTGTTGACTACATATTCTTCTGAGAGATTGGCCTAGATCTACATTCGGGAGATAGTCTGGTTTCACGGTGTACCGGTGTCCATTATATCAGATCGAGGTCCCCAGTTCACCTCACACTTCTAGAGAGCCTTGCATAGTGAGTTGGGTACCCAGATAGATCTCAGTACAACATTTCACCCCTAGACGGACGGGCAATCCGAGCGCACGATTCAGATTCTTAAGGATATTCTCCGTGCCTGTGTGGTGGATTTTTGAGGGTCATGGGATCGGTACTTGCCTCTTATAGAGTTTGCTTATAATAACAAATACCAATCCAGCCTTCAGATGGCGCCGTATGAGGCTTTGTATGGTAGGCAGTGCAGGTCTCTAGTAGGATAGTTTGAGCTGGGTGAGGCCCGATTGTTAGGTACATACTTGGTTCAGGATGCCTTGGACAAGGTGAAGGTGATCCAAGGGAGACTTCGCACAGCTCAGTCCAGGCAGAAGAGTTATGCGGACCAGAAGGTTCGTGACGTGGCATTTATGGATGGTGATCGGGTTTTGCTTCGGGTATCGCCTATGAAGGGCGTTATGAGATTCGGGAAGAAGGGTAAAATGAGTCTGAGGTTCATTGTCCCTTTTAAGGTATTGCAACGGGTTGGGGAGGTGGCCTATGAGTTGGCCTTGCCTCCTAACCTAGAAGGAGTTCATCCGGTATTCCACGTTTCCATGCTCCGGAAGTATCACAGTGATCCGACTCATGTTTTGGATTTCAGCTCAGTCCAGTTGGACAAGGATCTATCATATGTTGAGGAGCCGGTGGCTATATTAGACAAGAAGGTCAGGAAGCTCAGATCAAAGGATATTGCCTCAGTCAAGGTTCAGTGGAGGGGTCATCTGGTCGAGGAGGAGACTTGGGAGACTGAGCAGAATATGTGGAGTTAGTACCCTCACCTTTCACAGCTTCAAGTATGTTTCTATACTCGTTCGAGGATGAACGATTTTCTTAAGAGGGGGAGAATAACGACCCGGTCGGTCGTTTTGAGATTTAACGCCCCGATCCCCTAATAAATGCTTCTCCCATGTTTGTTTATGTTATTGAAACTTGTTGGAGCGTTGAGTGGTGAAGTCCGAAGTGATTCTGGACACTTAGTCCTTAAATGTGGATTTTTGCTTTTGAAATCAGGTCGTAGCTAGAACTGTGTGAAGACGGATCCGGAATGGAATTTCGTCGAATCTATTAGCTCCATTGGGTAATTTCGGGGTTAGGAGCGTGTTCGGGATGTGTTTTCGACGTCGGTTATTGACTTAGGCTTGAATTGGCTAAAGTTGAAATTTCGACAATTTCGGCTGATAGGTGAGATTTTGATATCGGACTCAGAATTGAACTCCGAAAGTGACAACAGGTCCGTAATGTCATTTATGTCCTGTGTGCAAAATTTGAGGTCATTTAGATGAGTTTAGACGTGTTTTGGCATCAGATGTGAATTCTAGAAATTTCATAAGTTCTTAGGCTTGAATCTATGCATATTTGATGATTTTGATGTTGTGAGACGTGTTTTTAAGGCTCGACCAAGTTTGAATGAGGTATTAGGCTCAGTTGGTGGTTTTGGTTAGGGTCTCAGGGGCCTCGGGTGTGTTTCGGGTGTTCAAACGGGCCTTTTTGGCCTTATAGACTTAGCTGATTTTTCAGGTTATTCAACAGTAGTGTTTTGTTTTCCGCGATCGTGTAAGGTAAATCTGGGAAGGTCTGCGATTTTTCTATGCGATCGCATAGCTAAAGCTGTTAAGCCTCCGTGATCGCATTCCATAAGTCGCGATCGCATTGAAGCCCCTTAGGCAGCTGCAGGTAAGGACCTGTACTCTTTGCGGTCGCATGAGCTTGGACGCGATCGCACATGTCTGGGTTTGCAAGGTTCGCGATCACATTCATGGTTCCGCGATCTCATAGCACGAATTCCAGGCGCGTGTCCCTTAACTCTCCGCGATCGCGACTCATTGTACGCGATCGCATAAGCAAAACATCTAGGCAGTCTTTTAAAAACCCAATTCCGAGAGTTTATGTAATTTTCACCATTGTTTATTTTGAGAGCTCGGGAGAGGCAATTTTTGAGGACTTTTGAAACAGGGTGATTTGGGTAAGTGATTTCTAACCTATTTAGATCAAATTCCATGATTCCAATCTTAAATTCAACCTTAAATTTCGAAATTTGTGGGTAGAAAATGGGAAAAATGGGAAGAACTTCATAGACCAAATTTTTGAGTTTTGACTGGGTGTTTGACCTCTGATTTGAGAGATTCTTATATGGTTAGACTCGTGAGTGAACGAGTGTCCGGAAAATATAATTTTTATCCGATTCCGAGACATGGGCCCGGGGGGATTTTTGGGCGAATTTCCTAATTTCGCGTATTAGCTTCGAATTAATTAGCTATTTTGTTCACATGAAGTGATATTTACATTATGCAATCGAATCGAATATATTTGGGCCACCCGGATTCGGATACTCGTGGCAAGAGTGTGGTATTGAGTTGATTGCCTAACTCTGTGTTGGGGATTTCCCTTAGGCATTTTTATACTGATTTTACTATGTGGACGCCGTGTANTGGTATTGAGTTGATTAGCGCAGTCAAGGTAAGTGGCTTGCCTAACTCTGTGTTGGGGATTTCCCTTAGGCATTTTTATACTGATTTTACTATGTGGACGCCGTGTACGTGAGGTGACGAGTGCGTACACGGTTCATGTTTGCTAAATTCCCGCTTTTCCTTCCATGACATAACTCCTTTCGTTCCTATATTACTGCTTCATGTTATAACTGATTAGTTAGCATAGGAATGAGCATGCCTACCTGCTATCACTTGAATTCCCCCTACTTGCTACTATTTTCTCCATGCTTAGCTAGTTTTACCTTATTCTTGCCTACTGTATTCTTGAATTGTTTAATTAAGTCGTATCCGATAGGATTCTGCATCTCATATTTAAATTGGGACTACAGACCAAGATTCGAGAGCTTTCCCCCTGTACTACATTGCATATTTAAATTGGGACTACGGACTGAGATCTGGGAGCTTTCCCCATGTACTGCATAGCATATTTAAATTGGGACTACGGACGGAGATCCGAGAGCTTTCCCCCTGTACTGCATTGCACATTTGTTGTGCTGAGCCGAGGGCTTTTCTTTATTATTTCTTTTAGTTTTCCTTTAAATTATGCTTATTTTAGCTATTTATATATCACTGTTCAAACTTACAAATGTCTTATTTTCAAACTCAGTAGAGCCTTAACCTGACCTCGTCACTACTTGACTGGGGTTAGGCTTAACACTTATGGAGTACCGAATGTGGAGTACTCACGCCCTTTCCTGCGCATGTTTTCCCCATGTGCAGATCCAGGTACCAGCATACAGCGGTTTGTCTAGGAGTACTACAGCACTTGCTCAGGAGACCGCGAGGTAATTCTGCCGCGTCCGCCGAGTCTCACGTGTCCCCATCTACTCTACTATAGGCATAGGAGATAGACATATACACATTTTCTTTATTCCGATTGTATAGAGCTATAGATGTATAAAGCTTGTGACTTGGTGACATTCCGGATTTTGGGAAAGTAAAAGTTGTACATGCCAAGCGGCTAAGTTTTATAGTATTACTTCATCTTTATTGTTTTTTTATTATTTGTCTTGTTCTTCCGTAATTTAGTCTTACTTAGTCGTAGAGACTAACCGTGACGAGACCGTTCGGAGGGTAAATTCGGGTCTTGACAGGGTGCAACCCTTTAGAATAGTTACATTACAGACTAATATTTCCTATTTATAATTCGATTTCCTACCGTTGCCGCTCTTGGCTGATTAGCCAAGTTTTGAGCGTTTATCATTATTTAATTAATGGTCTACGTCACTTGCATGATTGATGTGCATTATAGGATATGATTTATAGGTTGCGTATGTGGATGAGATCAAACGTTTGAACTAGAAAATTGCGAGGGCAAACTTCACAAACTATATCGTGAAAAATAATTCACAAATGTAGAAGATGAAGAATCGAATGTCCTAAAGTACTGCTAGACACTTTCCATGGATTGGGCACAACGTTTTAGCAGAAAAGTCGTGGATGTTTATTTTAAACCTGTTACAACAACAACACCAAAACAACAATTGCACGTGAGAAGCAACAAAAAATAATATCTTTATCTCTTTGTCCCCAAATCAAGACAAATGGTGCGGTCAAGAAAAGTCAAAATCCAAGGTGGACAAAAAAATGCTACAAAAATCAGGTTCTATTTTTTTCTTTACTTATTTGTCTTTCTTTACCCTTTCTGATGTTGAGAAACTTATTTTCACATATGTTTGCGTAAATGACTATCTTGTAATAAACGTGAAATACATATTTGTTGTGTTTAGGAATGACATTAGTTAATGCTGTAGTTAATTTTGTTATTTCACTACTACAATGAGATCCACTAATAACATCATATTATGGTTACATGCATAAACATTATATATGTGAAAGTTTATTACTGAATAAAACTTTTATTTAGATATTATTTAAGATCATGAGAATAAACAATTAAACTTTGATTGTTTATTTTCGTAGGATTAGATGTTACCCAATCATTTTTACCTCTACAAAATATATTATGCGATGATTCACGTTAATCATTATTATTAGAAATTTATACTTATTCTTTCAAGTATAATTATTTACTCAATGTAATGATCCGGCCGGTCGTTCCGTGTGATTAGCCTCATTTCTCCTGTTTCAGCTTTGTTATGTGTTATTAACCTAATTATGATGTGTTGGGTCGGTTGGTTCAGGTTCGGAGTGGTCGTGGTGAGAATGAGTCACTTAGTCTCTTAAATGAGCTTAATAGTTGGAAAAGTCAATCGGGAGTTGACTTATAGGTAAACGACCCTGGAATGTAGATTTTATAGCTCGGATAGCTTCGTTAGGTGATTTGGGGCTCAGGAGTGTGATCGGAACATGGTTTTATTGTCCGGAGTAGAATTATGCTTGACATGGCAAAAATGAGTTTTTGGCGATTTCTGGACGGCAGTGGAAAATTAGCTATCGGGGTCCGAATGGAATTCCCGAAGTGGAACAGGCACGTAGTGTCATTTTGGACATGTGTGCAAATTTTCAGGTCATTCGGACGTGTTTTGGTTGGTTTCGGCATCGTTGGTGAATTTCAGAAGTTTTAGAAATCGTAGGCTTGAATCATGGGTTGAATTAGTGTAACGACCTGACCGGTCGTTTTGGGAATTTAAGCTTCGCTCGATGGCGAAGGGTCTTGAACAGCTTCACATTGTGTATAGTGACATGCGTGGGTGGTTGGATTCAGTTACCGGATAATCCGGAGTCTAATTGAAAGGAAATTTTTCAATTTTTAAAGCTAAAGTGATGGAAATTGACCAAAGGTTTGACTTTTGTGTAAAACGACCTCGGAATGAGTTTCGGGTGATGTCAACTGTGATGTCACGACCCGAAATCCCACCTTCAAGCCGTGACTGCGTCTAACGTTGAACCCAGTAGACAAGCCAGTGTATGCAATAAATCTAACAAATTTCAACTCATGTTAATAGTAGTAAAGGTAATGCCTTTCAAAACATAACGGAAATAACAAACACTTAAAATGCTTATAGTAGAAATGTAATGAAAATCCGAAAGGTTTAATGAAACGGTAAAGTACACAACGTCGCATAATTCCAAAACCGGGGTGTCACAAACTCACGAACTCTATATGGAGTACTAAATACAAAGTCTAGAAAGAAGGGTACACAATTGTCTTCGGAGCTACAGAATAAATAAGACAATAGAAGAGTCAAAGACGAAAGAAACACCAAGGCCCACGAACGCCGGCGATATACCTTGAAGCCTCTGAAGTGGACTGAAGGAGACTCCCTCAGTGCTGTCCACAGGGTTCGGGTGCGGGATCTGCACAACATAAAGAAGTGCAGTGTAGCATCAGTACAACCGACCCCATGTACTGAGTAAGTGCCGAGCCTAACCTCGGCCGAAATAGTGACGAGGCTTGACTTAGCAACGATGTACACCTGTCCTATCCTACAACATATAACACAGATAGCAACGCAAGAAATAAGCAGACAATTAGGGAAACGGGAGCAGTTAAAGGGATCACAAGTGAGATATGACAGTATATTGATCATAAGAAAGCAGATAAGAAGCAGTTTAACAGAAAGTACCAAGTAAAGACAAGTACAAATTCCAGGAATGTAAATAATGGAACGGCATCACCCTTCGTGCTTTTACTCTCTTCCTCACTATGCAAAACATGGTATAATCAATGTAAATCATGGCATGACATTATCCTTCGTGCTTCACTTTCTCTTTCGCTATGCAATGTATGATGTGATCAATGTAATCATGGCACGACATTAACCTTCGTGCTTATAATCAATGTAAATATGGCACGGCATTATCCTTCGTGCTTCACTTTCTCTTTCACTATGCAATGTATGATATAATCAATGTAATCATGACACGACATTAACCTTCGTGCTTATAATCAATGTAAATATGGCACGGCATTATCCTTCGTGCTTCACTTTCTCTTTTGCTATGCAATGTATGATGTGATCAATGTAATCATGGCACGACATTAATCTTCGTGCTTATAATAATTGTAAACATGGCACGACATTATCCTTCGTGCTTCACTTTCTCTTTCGCTATGCAATGTATGATGTGATCAATGTAATCATGGCACGACATTAACCTTCGTGCTTATAATCAATGTAAACATGGCACGGCATTAACCTTCGTGCTTCACTTTCTCTTTCACTATGCAATGTATGATATAATCAATGTAAACATGGCACGGAATCACTCTTCGTGCATTACACTCTTCCTCACCAAAGCAAATGACAAATAACAATGGCAAGGAACACAGCATAGTGGAAATACAGTTCAATATCACCCGGCAAGGGGAAATCATCAATTAATAACTCAACAAATGCCTGGCAAGGGTCTCAGCTATAACCAATCACTTCAATTGTATACGTTACGCTTGGATTCTCATTCGTATCAACACTTCTCAAGCTCAACAACCAATACTTTCAACAAGAATGAATTACCAAGTAGAAACAATTTCATAATATGATAAACATGGAAGAAATACTACAATTTCTATCCAAATAGACTCACGGGCATGCTTGACTCACATTACGTAGGTACTCGTCACCTCACCTATGCAATGAACATGAGAATCACATAGCACATATAATACATATTCCCTCACCAAAGTTAGGCAAGACACTTACCTCGAGTCCAAAATAGAGCAATCAACCCTCTAACACCGCCTTTCCTCTAGAATTCGACTCCGGAACGGTATTATCTAGACATAATCAACTCAAGTATATCAATAATGGCTCAATAAATCAAACCTATAGCCTAATTACTAATTTCTAAGCATTCTTCCTAGAATTCCAAAATTTGACTCCGGGCCCACATGGTCCAAAACCGAGGCTCTGACCAAAATCCGACTACCCATAACCCCACGATTTCAAATATATGATTTGTTTTAGGATCCGACCCCAAATTGAGGTTGAATCACCCAAAATTCCCAAAAGTCTTAACTCTACCCAAAACCCCAATTTCTATCTTAATTTCCATGTTTTTAGGCCTAGATTCTAGTGATTATGAAAGAAAAGTGGAAGAAATAGAAGTTGAAATCACTTATCCAAGGGTTTATTGAAGGATTCTAGCTTGGGGGTCGACAATGGAGGTTGGAGGAGGAGAAGAAGGCTGAAAATAGCAAAGTCCCGTATGAAATATTCTATTTTTGAAATCATTTAATAACTGGGCAAAATATCTCTATGCGATCGCGGAAGCAGGGATACGATCGCATAGAGACCAAGGCTGGGTGCACCGCGATTGCGGAATGGCTATTGCGATCGCACAGGTATACAGCCTCTCCCTTATGCGATCGCACAAAGGAAATGGCGACCGCACAAAGTATTTTCCTCCAGCTCCCCTTACCCACCTAATACACTATGCAATCATGGAGTATGCTATGTGATCGCATAGTGTAACAGACTACTCCCCAGGCACGAAGCTATGCGATCGCGGACCAATAAATGCAATCGCATAGAGTAAAGGGACTGACACCAGCAAAATGCAATTACACCAGATTTTTTACTCTTTACCCACCCCGTTAGCTACCCGAAACTCACCTGAGCCCTCGGGGCTCAAAACCAAAAACACTCACGACTCCCAAACCATCCTACGGACTTATTCAAGCTTTTAAATCATCAAAATATCATCAAATACATCGAATTAAATCTAAAAACTCGTAGAATTTTTCTTAAAAACTTCATAAAGCTTAACTTTTCCAATTTTGATCTGAATCACGTCATTTCAAGTGCGTTTTACACTAAACTTCACAGATCAGTCAAATGACACATAATAAACTTGTTCCGGGCTCCGAAACTATAATACGGGCCCGGTAACACGGTTTTCACATAATTATTCATTTTCAAAAACCTTTATTATTTTCTGAAAACAATTTTCTTTAAAAATTTCATTTCTCGTGCTTGGGACATCGGAATTCGATTCTGGGCATACGCCAAGTCCCATATTTTCCTACGGACCCTCCAGGACCGTCAAATCACAGGTCCGGATCCGTTTACCAAAAATACCAAAGCCAACTTTATTCATTTAATTATCATAAAATTCTATTTTCATCAAATTTCAACATACATACTTCCCCGATGCACACCCGGGCTGCGCACGCATATCGAGGTGAGATTAACGGAGGTTTTCGATGCCTCAGAACACAAATTTAGCTAGAATTACTTACGATGACCTTTTGGGTCATCACAATCTCCACCTCTAAAACAAACGTTCGTCCTCGAACGGACATAGAAAAGTACCTGAGTTTGAGAAAAGATGGGGATAGCGACTCCTCATATCGGACTCAGACTCCCAGGTAGCTGCCTCGGCAGGCTGACCTCTCCACTGAGCACGGATTGAAGGATAACTCTTCGACCTTAACTGGAGAACCTGCCTATCTAATATAGCTACCAGTTCCTCCTCCTAAGTCAGATCCTTGTCCAAATGGACACCGCTGAAGTCAAGAGCATGAGATGGATCTGCCATATACCTCTGGAGCATGGATACATGAAACACGGGATGCACTGCTGATAAATGCGGTGGCAAAGCAAGTCTGTAGGCCACCTCTCCTACCTTATCCAAAATCTCAAATGGACCAATATACCTAGGGCTCAACTTGCCCTTCTTTCCGAATCTCGCCCTTCATAGGCGACACTCGAAGGAACACTTGGTCTCCTACCATGAAAGCCAAATCTCGAACTCTACGATTTGCATAACTCTTTTGTCAGGACTGAACTGTACGAAGTCTATCCTGAATAATCTTTACCTTATCCAAGGTATCCTGGACTAACTTAGAACCCAATAATCTAACTCTCTTGGCTCAAACCATCCGACTGGAGACCGACATCACCTACCATACAATGCCTCATACGGAGCCATCTGAATGCTGGACTGGTAACTGTTGTTGTAGGCGAACTCTGCTAAAGGCAAGAACTGATCCCGTGATCCACCAAAATCAATAACACAAGCTCGCAACATATCCTCCAAAATCTGAATAGTACGCTCGGACTGTCCGTCCGTCTGAGGATGAAATATTGTGCTCAACTCAATCTGTGTGCCCAACTCTCGGTGAAATACTCTCTAGAAATGGGAGGTGAACTGAGTGCCTTGGTCTGATATGATAGATAAGGGCACACCGTGCAATATGACAATCTCTCTCATATAGATCTGAGCTAACTTCTCTGCCGAAGATGAAACCGCCACAGGAATGAAATGTGCTGACTTGGTCAGCCTATCCACAACAACCCATACTGTGTCAACCATCCTCTGGGTCCGTGGGAGTCCAACTGCAAAATCCATCGTGATACGCTCCCACTTCCACTCGGGAAGATGAATCTGCTGCCTCAAACCACCGGGTCTCTGGTGCTCATACTTAACTTGCTGACAATTCAAGCACCGAGCTACATAAGCCACAATATCCTTCTTCATTCTACGCCACCAATAAATCTTCCGCAAGTCCTGGTATATCTTCGCGACGCCCGGATGAATGGAATACCGGGAACTATGGGCTTTTTGCAATATCAACTCACGAATGTCGTCCACATCAAGAACACATATACGACCCTGCAATCTCAAAACTCCCTCAGCATCAACTGTGACATGCTTGGCATGTCCGTGCTGAACCGCATCTCTAAGAGCACACAAATGATGATCATCATACTGCCTGGCACGAATACGATCAAGCAATGAAGAACGAGCGACGGTATGGGCCAAAACACTGCCACCCTCTGAAACCTCCAATCTAACAAATCGATTGGCTAACGCCTGAACATCCAAAGCCAAAGGTCGTTCTCCAACTGATAAATGGGCCAAGCTACCCATACTGACTGACTTCTGACTCAAAGCATCGGCCACCACATTGGCCTTTTCCCGGGTGATAGAGAATAGTAATAGCATAATCCTTCAGCAACTCTAACCACCTCCTCTGCCTCATATTCAACTCTTTTTTCTTAAACAAGTATTGCAAGCTCTTATGATCAGTGAATACCTCACACGGTACCCCATACAAGTAGTGCCTCCAAATCTTCAATGCATGAAAAATAGCTGCAAGCTCCAAGTCGTGAACTGGATAATTCTTCTCGTGGATCTTCAATTGACGAGATGCATAGGCTATGACCTTGCCATTCTGCATCAACACCGCACCAAGCCCCACCCGTGAAGCATCACAATACACGGTATATGAACCTGAACCTGTGGGCAATACCAACACTGGTGTTGTGGTCAATGCTGTCTTGAGCTTCTGAAAGCTCGCTTCGCCCTCCTCAGACCATCTGAACTGAACACCCTTCTGCGTCAACTTGGTCATAGGGGCTGCTATAGATGAAAACCCCTCCACGAACCAGCGATAATAGCCTGCTAAGCCTAAGAAGCTCCGAATCTCTGTGGCTGAAGTGGGCCTAAGCCAATCTCTAACTGCTGAAACTTTCTTCGGATCCACCTGAATGCCCTCTGCCGATACCACGTGGCCCAAGAATGCCACAGAACTCAACCAGAACTCACACTTAGAAAACTTGGCATACAACTGCCAATCCCTCAGAGTCTGGAGGACGACTCTAAGGTGCTGCTCGTGCTCCTCTCGGCTGCGAGAGTATATCAAAATATCATCAATGAAAACAATAACAAACGAGTCTCAATAAGGCCTGAATACCGAATTCATCAACTCCATGAAAGCAGCGGGGGCATTAGTCAACCCAAATGACATGACCAAAAACTCATAATGCCTATAACGAGTGCGAAAAGCCGTCTTAGGCACATCAGACGCCCTGATCCTCAACTCATGGCAACCAGATCTCAAGTCTATCTTAGAGAATACCGTAGCACCCTGAAGCTGATCAAATAAGTCATCAATCCTCGGCAAAGGATACTTATTCTTGATAGTAACCTTATTCAATTGCTGGTAATCAATGCACATTCTTATAGAGCCATCTTTCTTCTTCATGACCAGTACTGGAGCACCCCAAGGAGAAACACTAGGCTTGATGAAGCCTTTATCCTATAAATCCTGCAATTGCTCCTTCAACTCTTTCAACTCTGGTGGAGCCATACGATATGGAGGAGTAGAAATGGGCTGAGTGCCCTCAGCTAACTCAATACAGAAATCAATATCCCTGTCGGGTGGCATACCCGGCAAGTCAGTAGGGAATACCTCTGGAAACTCGCGGATCACGGCACGGACTCTATAGAAGGGACCTCAGCACTAGAATCACGAACGTAGGCCAAATAGGCTGAACAACCCTTCTCAAGCGTACGCTGAGCCTTCATATAGGAAATAAATCTACTAGAAGAATGACTAGGAGTACCTCTCCACTCTTAAGGAGGTACTCCAGGAAAGGCTAAGGTCACTGTCTTGGCATGATAGTCCAAAATAGCATGATAGAGAGATAACCAGTCCATACCCAGACTCACATCAAAATCTACCATGACAAGGAGCAATAAGTCTACCCGAGTCTCCGAACCACCGATAACAACTAAGCAGGAATGATAGACTCGGTCAACCATAATAGAATCACCTACCGGGGTAGACACATACACAGAAGTACTTAAAGAATCACGAGGCATGCTCAAATAAGGGGCAAAATTTGAGGACACATAAGAGAGAGTAGAACCCGGATCAAATAATACTGAAGCATCTCTGTTGCAAACGGAGGCCGTACGTATGATAACTGCATCGGAGGCCTCAGCCTCGGGTCTGGCACGAATAGCATAACAATGGGGCGGAGCCCCTCCAATCTGAACATCCTGGCCCCCACCTCTCATGGCCTGGGCTCCACCTCTAAGAACCTGACCACCTCCTCTAGAACCACGGCCACCACCCCTAGCTGGCTGAGAGGGTGGGGGTGTGCCTGCTACGGGAACCATAGCATGGGGGCCCTGATACTGAGGACCACTAGAGACTCGAGGACAATATCTGACAATGTGCCCCGGCATACCACAATTATGACAAGATCTCTGCTGATGCGGCTGAGGACTCGGGAATTGGCCCTGACGACCCTGATATCCTCCATGAAAGCTCTGGAGCGGCTGAGCGCTAATAGGTGCTGGCAGTGCACGAGGAGATATTTGAAGCGCTGTCTAATAGAGCCTGGGAGGATGACCTCTGCAAAAGGAGTCTCTACCTCCAGATGAGGCTCCACTGAATCTCCCAAAGTGACGGTGTCTCTTGTCAGTTCCCTCAGCTACCGGTGCTGCTAAACCAGGCTGAACTAATCCGGCTGGCTGAGGTGCTGGAGTCTGAAACTGCTGAGTTAGCTGCTCTGGCGTACAGGTGGCAGGAGTCTGGGTCCCTCCCCCAGCCTGAGAGACGGTTGGTGCAGTAGGAAGAAGTCCTTCCTGTGCTATACTCTCCATAAGTCATACCAGACGGACGGGAGTGTCCTGAAGTACTGGGGTAGCTATGAATCCCTCTGGGACCTGAGCTGGTCCTGCTGGAACTACTGGAGCTGGAATCTCCTCCTCGTACTCAACCTGAGGATCCTCGACTGGGTCCGTTGCTCTGGGCTGAGCATGGCCCCGACCTCGGCCTCTAGCATGGCCTCAGCCCCTCGTAGGAGCTGTAGTAGGAGTGTCGGGCTGCTGAGCGGAACCAAGGGAAGCACGCGTCCTCGCCATCTGCGAGAGAGTAGAATGGAAACTCGATCAGTATACAGAATATACTACGCACGACAGAGTATGAAGAGAAGAGGAGTATCCTAACTTTGCAGCCTCTGGGGGATAAATACATACGTCTCCGTACCGATCCCTCAGACTCTGATACCAACTTATCAAGACCTGAAATCCCACCTTCAGGCCTTGACTGCGTCAAACGTTGAACCCGCTAGACAAGACAATGTATGCAATAAATCTAACAAATTTCAACTCATGTTAATAGTAGTAAAGGTAATGCCTTTCAAAACATAACGGAAATAACAAACACTTAAAAATGCTTATAGTAGAAATGTAATGAAAATCCGAAAGGTTTAATAAAACGGTAAAGTACACAACGTCGCATAATCCCAAAACCGGGGTGTCACAAACTCACGAACTCTATATGGAGTACTAAATACAAAGTCTAGAAAGAAGGGTTCACAATTTTCTTCAGAGCTACAGAATAAATAAGACAATAGAAGAGTCAAAGACGAAAGAAACACCAAGGCCCACGAACGCCGGCGGTATACCTTGAAGCCTCTGAAGTGGACTGAAGAGACTCCCTCAGTGCTGTCCACAGGGTCCGGGTGCGAGATCTGCACAACATAAAGAAGTGCAGTGTAGCATCAGTACAACCGACCCCATGTACTGAGTAAGTGCCGAGCCTAACCTCGGCCGAAATAGTGACGAGGCTAGACTTTGCAACGATGTACACCTGTCCTATCCTACAACATATAACACAGATAGCAACGCAAGGAATAAGCAGACAAATTAGGGAAACAGGAGAAGTTAAAGGGATCACAAGTGAGATATGACAGTATATTGATCATAAGAAAGCAGATAAGAAGCAGTTTAACAGAAAGTACCAAGTAAAGACAAGTACAAATGCCAGGAATGTAAATAATGGCACGGCATCACCCTTCGTGCTTTTACTCTCTTCCTCACTATGCAAAACTTGGTATAATCGATGTAAATCATGGCACGACATTATCCTTCGTGCTTCACTTTCTCTTTTGCTATGCAATGTATGATGTGATCAATGTAATCATGGCACGACATTATCCTTCGTGCTTCACTTTCTCTTTTGCTATGCAATGTATGATGTGATCAATGTAATCATGGCACGACATTAACCTTCGTGCTTATAATCAATGTAAACATGGCACGGCATTAACCTTCGTGCTTCACTTTCTCTTTCACTATGCAATGTATGATATAATCAATGTAATCATGACACGACATTAACATTCGTGCTTATAATCAATGTAAACATGGAACGGCATTATCCTTCGTGCTTCACTTTCTCTTTCGCTATGCAATGTATGATGTGATCAATGTAATCATGGCACGGCATTAACATTCGTGCTTATAATCAATGTAAACATGGAACGGCATTATCCTTCGTGCTTCACTTTCTCTTTCGCTATGCAATGTATGATGTGATCAATGTAATCATGGCACGGCATTAACATTTGTGCTTATAATCAACAAATGCCCGACAAGGGTCTCAGCTATAACCAATCGCTTCAATTGTATATGTTACGCTTGGATTCTCATTCGTATCAACACTTCTCAAGCTCAACAACCAATACTTTCAACAAGAATGAATTACCAAGTAGAAACAATTTCATAATATGATAAACATGGAAGAAATACTACAATTTCTATCCAAATAGACTCACGGGCATGCTTGACTCACATTACGTAGGTACTCGTCACCTCACCTATGCAATGAACATGAGAATCACATAGCACATATAATACATATTCCCTCACCAAAGTTAGGCAAGACACTTACCTCGAGTCCAAAATAGAGCAATCAACCCTCTAACACCGCCTTTCCTCTAGAATTCGACTCCGGAACGGTATTATCTAGACATAATCAACTCAAGTATATCAATAATGGCTCAATAAATAAAACCTATAGCCTAATTACTAATTTCTAAGCATTCTTCCTAAAATTTCAAATTTTGACTCCGGAAACCCGAGGCTCGGACCAAAATCCGACTACCCATAACCCCACGAGTTCAAATATATGATTTGTTTTAGGATCTGACCCCAAATTGAGGTTGAATCACACAAAATTCCCAAAAACCTAACTCTACCCAAAACCCCAATTTCTATCTTAATTTCCATATTTTTAGGCCTAGATTCTAGTGATTATGAAAGGAAAGTGGAAGAAATAGAAGTTGAAATCACTTACCCAAGGGTTTATTGAAGAATTCTAGTTTGGGGGTCGACAATGGAGGTTGGAGGAGGAGAAGAAGGCTGAAAATAGCAAAGTCTCGTATGAAATATTCTGTTTTTGAACTCATTTAATAACTGGGCGAAATATCTCTATGCGATCCCGGAAGCAGGGATGCGATCGCATAGAGACCCGGGTTGGGTGCACCGCGATCGCGGAATGGCTATTGCGATCGCACAGGTATACAACCTCTCCCTTATGCGATCGCACAAAGGAAACGTCGACCGCACATAGTATTTTCCTCCAGCTCTCCTTACCCACCTAATACACTATGCGATCGCATAGTGTAACAGACTACTCCCCAAGCACGAAGCTATGCAATCGCGGAGCAGTCAATGCGATCGCATGGAGTAAAGGGACTGACACCAGCAAAATGCAATTACACTAGATTTTTGACTCTTTACCCACCCCGTTAGCTACCCGAAACTCACCCGAGCCATCGGGGCTCAAAACCAAAAACACTCACGACTCCCAAACCATCCTACGGACTTATTCAAGCTTTTAAATCATCAAAATATCATCAAATACATCGAATTAAACCTCAAAACTCTTAGAATTTTTCTTAAAACTTCATAAAGCTTAACGTTTCCAATTTTGATCCGAATCACGTCATTTCAAGTCCGTTTTACACCAAACTTCACAGATCAGTCATTTGACACATAATAAACCTGTTCCGGGCTCCGGAACCATAATACGGGCCCGGTAACACAGTTTTTACATAATTATTCATTTCAAAAACCTTTATTTTTTTCTGAAAATAATTTTCTTTAAAAATTTCATTTCTCGTGCTTGGGACCTCGGAATTCGAGTCCGGACATACGCCCATGTCCCATATTTTCCTACGGACCCTCCGGGACTGTTAAATCATGGGTCCGGATCCGTTTACCAAAAATGTTGACCAAAGCCAACTTTATTCATTTAATTATCATAAAATTCCATTTTTATCAAATTTCAACATATAGACTTCCCGGATACACGCCCGGGCTGCACACGCAAATCGAGGTGAGATTAACAAAGGCTTTCAGGGCCTCAGAATACGAATTTAGCTAGAATTACTTAGGATGACCTTTTGGATCATCACATGTGAGCACGTGATTTTTACTTGTCATATAATCCTACAAAATCTCTATAAAATAATTAGTTTTATGGGTTTTTGTTAAATTTAAGTGCTATTTGTGAATTAATTTTGCGTTATGTAGCCATTATTCATCTTTTAGAATATATAAATGATTTAAAGAGACATAATTAGGTGTGTGATTTTGAATATTATTTAGATAATAACGAAATATAATTACTTGACACAAAGTAGGTTAATGTTTAATTATTCCTTCTAGCAAAAATTGTGGAATTTGTCCTATAAATGAGTAGGAGAAAATTAAATAATATGACTCTTAATTAGTTAATTTATAATTGAATGATGGAATTAGTTTAGAATTAATTGTTATATTTTATTTTTAATTCAATTAATTAATTTAATTAAAATTCCAAAGCCTAAAATGGGACCTGGGCTGGCCTGCCCAGGCCCAAGCCAATTCCCAACACCCAGCCCAAGCTACCTTCACCCATGCCCAGCCCAATTAACCAAACTCGGCCAGCCCCCATGTAACACCAAACAACGTCGTTCCATTAAGTGAACCCATCCCAGCCGTTGATCTATTTTGATCTAACGGCTGGGAACCCCTCCTTCACCCCATTATAAAGTTGTTCCTAACACCCCATACCCCATCACTCACCAAAGTCTAACACCCCATCATCTTTCCTCCGTCTCTATCCTCACTCTAGAGACCAGCCCTGAACTGCCATCCCCCGCCCTAGCTCCGCCGGCCGGAAATCGCCATCGGCGGCGGAGCACCACCAATCAACCCCAATTTCTTACCAGTTAATCCCTGTCCTTCCCTCAAACACGTCCCGTTATTAGTTTCCCCAAAAACCCATTCGATCTCCTTCAATATTATATCTGAAACCCGAAACCCTAGTTTTCTTCTACAAGTTAATTCGAAGACCTCCAATGGCTCACTCCTGCATGAGTCGATAGCTCTTGATGAGAGCTATCGATTCATGCGGGTTTGTACCATTTCCAAACTCGTCGGAGAACGGCCAAATTCTGGCAAAGTCACCGAAGTTCGTCCAAATCCCCTCACTAACCCACCTCCCCCTTCTTTTAGCATTTCCCCTTTAATTTTTCAAAAAAAATCAGAATATGTGTGTCACTTTTGACGTATGTGTTCTCTGATTAATACGTCTTTGTTTTCGTCCATGATTCACGTTAATATGTTATAGCTCCCATTTGGTATTTGCTTGTTCTGCCCGATTAGTTAAACGTTTGAATACATGTGTTGATTATCTAATAACCATTTTAGGTCTAATCGATTAGCTTAGGTTCCACCTTACTTGTGTACGTACTACTTTTTAATTTGATATTGATGCCCTGAATTCAAGTCTTGATTAGAATTCTACTTGTTCCCTGAAGCTGATTGTTAGCCATGGCCCTTAATTTACTATTTTTGTAGATTTTGATTGAGTCCAATTACTTGTTCAAAATGCGATTTTGTTCTGTTTGGACCCCATTACCTGACTGCTACCCCAACTCCAATTGTGTACATGTCAGGTGTATCTAAAATGGTGATTAATTAAGTTAACTAACCTAAAATTTTGACTTGGTTAGCTATTGATTTTAATCCAACCTTAGTTAGTCACCTAAAGTTAATTAACCAAGTAATTATGAATTGATTAGGAGTTGATTATGCTTGATACTTAAAGCAAGTTAGTGATTTGCGACTTCACTTAAGGTTAAAGTTAATCACTCAGTTAAGATAATCAACTATACTTGCTAGATAAGCTTAATAAAATTGTTTAAGCAAATTAACTTAACTAGCTACTGATTTTCAGAATAGGTCTTTTAATCTACTAAACTTCAATCGATTAATTAAGTTGATTTAACTAACCTAAGCTTAACAAAAATCAAGATTAGTCTTAATTAAGCCAATTAAGCTAAGATCTAGCTAATAATACTTATCAGTACTAGTTTAACTAAGGAACCCGACTAACGATAATTAACTAGAGTTAATAATAACCCAAGTAAGTTTAACCCTGATTACCTAATGGTAAATATAGGGACTTCAAGGGGTATATTAGGTAATGTAGATTAGGAAGTCAGATTTTTTAAGGGTAAAAGAGTATTTTCCAAAGTAAGAAGGTTCTAGAATAGGGGCAGCTGTCTCAAAGATAAGGATGACAGATGCCATATGTACTATTTCAGTCTATTGGGTGAGGAATATGCCAAGGCATATCCCATCCTTAAGACTCCTATAAATAGACCCTCTTTCTAGAGATTGTGGACCTTCTTTGGACTCTCTCTTAGCTGCTGAAAACATCCTGAAAATACAAAAATCAGAGTATCTTCCATTCATAAACGGAAAAAAAGATTTCAAAAAAGGGGGTATTATTAGAAAAGAAAAAATCTGATTTCTTTTGGGAAACAAGTTCACAAATAGATGGTCTAGTTCTCAACTTCTATTTCTTTCTCTTTGGAGTCTGACTTCTGGGAGTCTTAATCATTCTTACTCAAGATTTCTTGATCAATTCTTGTTGGGCTACTTGGTTTTCCTTGTTTTCTCTGTTTGCTGCTGCTGAATCCTCCTTCTTTTTGCTGATTATTGTTCATACTTGACCTTTATTTGGTCAAGTCTTTTGTTGTTTTACTCTTAAAAAGGTATGTATCAGCTCATCTATTCTTAATGAAATTCTTGGACTGGAATCTTCATCTTTTACTCACTGTATAAAACTTGTTGTTCTTGATAAATGAAGTTGCTTCTTCTGGTTTATGTAAATGTGACTGTATAGATGTTTATTAGCATGATAATGAATCTGTGAATGTGATAAGTACTGCCTTGATGTTAGTATTGCTCTTGCTGGTGTATGTTGTTTGCTTCAAATTACATGTACACAAATGTGGTTAATACTCATAGTTCTATATTAGGAAATAAGCTGCACTAGGATGTTGAATCGGATCCTCTATATGGTCAGATTCTTTCTATAAGAGTGCAGAAATACGATTTTGATTGAGTCTCTTTGATCAATGAAGGGATTCAACAAGCAAGTCTCTAGAATAGTTTAGAATATTGGCACTAGGGTAGATGAATCTGACTTTTAATAGTCAAATTCACCCCTTGGTAGTGCATAAACAGTAGCCTAGGGTGCGGGAAATCACCCTTTTACAGGTATAAAGTATGTAGTTAAGAAGGGCATTAGAGTGAGGAATCTGAACCTTTGAATGGTCAGATTCATCCTCTAAAAATTCCTAAATGATCAAAGTTTCGATATAGTTTAGAATTATGTTAGCATTAGCATTAGGGTAGATGAGTTTGACTTATTAATAGTCAAATTCACCCCATATTAAGTGCTTAAACGTTAGCCTATCACCCTTTAAGGGTATGAAATGAGAAATTAACAAAGGATGTAGAAGAGTGAATCTGAACCCTTCAAGTGGTTAGGTTCATTCTTTAAGAAATGCCCAAAAAATCAAAGTCACAGTACAATTATGAGTTGAATAGGACCTCTATGGAGATGAATCTGACCCCTTTTTTGGTCAGATTCGGTCTATAAAAGGCAAGAACCTGTTCTGTTATAAATGGTGTAAAAACATCATTAAGGTTGAGTCTAATCTCCTTCATGGTATGACTCATCATATAAATGTTTGGAGATCTATTGTTATTACTGTCCAAATAATAAGTTTTGGACCTATAGTCTACATTGAAGATGCGCAAACAATTCTGTTTCATTTTTCAGTATAGCTTAGCATAAGCATCATCATATCTAAACTCGGCTTCTTGTCATAGTCATGTTAGTCTAATGGATGCATAACACACTCAACTAATTAGAGTGTTCGACATATTACAAAGGAAGGCTCAAGTATATGGCCTTAAGGGAACTCAAGTCGGACAAATTAGCTAAAAGCTTCATTTGCTTAGTTTTCTCTCTTCTGAAAAACGTACCTTGATAGTAGTAGTCTGTATTTATTTTTAGAATTATGTAATTTAAAGACTAGACTGTACATCTAATTTCAGTTTTGTTCATGTCCTTGAAATTTCAAATTTATATTTTTTCTCTGTTTTGAAAGTAATACAATGATATTAGATAAAAGGAACGTGTATGAAATCTGGGTAAACACCCGTTAGATTTTGCAAAAACGATCATTTCAGATTCAGTAGAGATTCAATACGAATGGAATTAGTAGGCTATCTTCAGTTTATTTTGCATCTTGTAATCTGTGAAATGTATAAACACATGTGAGTTTTGATCCTTTAGAAACATGTGATTAGGCTATTTAAAATTGGTAAGAATCGTTGTTTCAAAACTAATAAAATTGTTGGTGGTCTGCTATTCGTTAGAAATCATAAAGTTCTAGAAAAATAGAGTGATTTTATCTTGCCAATTCGTATAAGAATTAATGATTAACGTATTTAGATGTCTGAATGGTGTAGGTGTATATATCTAATTGAATGAGGAACATTCTAATTCCCATTTTTGCCACTGTTTGCCGGAAAATAAAATCTTTTCAAACTAGCAGTCCTATTACAATAGGAGTTAACTTAAGATGGCCTAATATGATGAAATGAGGCTAAATGAGGCAGTAGCCCATAAGATGTTGTCTTTAGGCTAATGAAGTTCATCCTTAGGCAACCTTCTAGGTAGAATCATGCCTTTAGCTTAAAACTTGGTAAATAATCGAATACTATTCCAAAACTACCATAACCTACACTCGGGAGTGGCAACTCGTGCCCACGACCCTCAACTCCAAACAATAAGTAAAATACACATTAGCAACCACGGGTGCATTTCATGTGACATGTTTTCCGTGTATTCAAAAACAACAAGTGCACGCCATCGTGACTTGTCTAATATAAATCCATAAACATCCTAATTGATCTTAAAACTAAAATGCTCCTTTAAAAAGAAGTCATAATCAAAAATCACCTCAAATAGGCATTATAAAACCGTCACGACCATAGTCTCGGCTACATAATCTACACTCGGGTGCGACAACTCATGTCCCCGACTTCAAACTTCAAACTACATTAAAATCACGTGTTGCAATTGCGGGTGCATTTCATGTGGCGTAATTGTAACATGTCCAAAAGTAGACAAGTGCACGTTCTCGTGATTTGTTTTCAAGATAAATCCATAAATATCAAAAGCGGCTAAAATTTTAAAAGGCTAAATAAACAATCGGCAAAATGCATAATCAGACAATTTAGGCCAAATAATAATAGTCAAGCGACAGTGCTAGAACCACGGAACTTGGGAATTCCTAACACCTTCTCCCGGGTTAACAGAATTCCTTACCCGTATTTTCGGTCGCAGAAAAATCGAAATAGAGTCTAACTTTCCTCGGTTTGGGATTTTCAAAAATAAACGGTGTCCCGGAGCATCGTCAAAAATTCCGTGTGGCGACTCTGAAATAATAAATAAATCCCACATCTGAATAATGTCACTTTAATTGAAAAAACTCTCGTATTACCCCTTCATTAATCCGGGGGGTAGTGAAAAAGGAGGTGTGACAGCTTTGGCGACTCTACTGGGGAACGAACCCAGAATCTCTGGTTCAGGGTTCAAGAATTTGAACTTATATAACTGTTATGTTTTGGCTTTCATTATCTGATTTTACGTGTATAAACCTGATGTACTAATTGCCGAATTTACCGCTTTGATATTATTTGAATTACATATAAACTGTGTTGAAACCCTCCTTCTCTCTGAGTCTTCTAAATCGTCTGGGAAGTGTGCACTTCGTGTGACTTCTTTTCTATTAGAGTCATCCAAATTTTAGAACGAGGTAAGGACAGATTGCAAAGCCGGTGAAGCTTCTGTATTCCCGGTACACTGCCCCGACCTCGGCTCGAGTTGTCCGCTCGGGTAAGCCTTGTCTAGAACAAAACCCCAGGGTATAAACCTAGTATGACATAGCCACATGCCGAATCCCTAGTAGGAACATTTATTTGCATCACATGCATTTGACTTAGGGGACTCAACACAGGGGTTAGGTCTGTCTAGGACATGTGGACCCAAAATGAAAGACCATCCTGATGCATCCTACTTGCTATGTGTACAATACTTTGTTTTGGTTTGTTTGTTGACCAGCTAAAAAAAGGATAACAGAAAAACCAAGAGAGAAACATAATAGGAGATTTACCCGATTTTTGAAAAAGCCCCAATATTCAAAATCATCCTGAACTTCTGCCGAAATTTCTGAAAATGGAAAATAGCATTTCAAAACAAATTAAGTCGGTGCATATTTTTTCAAAATTGTGTCGAGATTTCCCGAACTACGCACTATTTGATTCTTACCGGTGTGGGATACGTAGGCAACCCTCATCGGATCCAACATTATTTTTCAAAATCAAAAGATATGGTCCTAAATAAAATTAGGTGACGCCATTCTTGCATAAATAGCCAAATTGCCCAAACGGGGACCCGGAAGGCTATTTTTGCAAAAGTAGCCGCCTGTGGTCTTTTCCAAATTTCGACCCAACTAGTGAAACTAGCCCTAAAAGCTTCCTACCCAAAGTATTGAAGGTCCGTATTCGCAAGGATGGTCCATTTTCTTTAGTACAAAACTTTTGCAAAAATAACACTTTTTGGCATTCGTTCAAAATTCTTATGGCTTCGTTTTCTTAAGCAAAACATTTAAACAAATGTGCATGATGAATACAGTTGAAAACACTCCCTTTAGGGCCGTCGAAGAAATTCCCTTGGGACTCCATATGTGATGGAGCGACTTGGGGGAAGTTAGTAGAAAATCTGTCATAAAAGCTTTAGGCGGACTCACTGGTCTTCTAAAAATCAAGCCAAGGTTGGAAATCGTCGAAGCTCTAGTTTCATTTTGGGACCCTTCCCACAATGTATTCCACTTTTCAGACTTTGAGTTGACACCCACACTAGAGGAAATAGCGGGGTATGCTGGTCTCGGTGACAATCTTAGACGTCGGTACCCGGTGGCACCCAGGGCGGTAACTCCACATAAGTTCTTGGATCTTTTGAACATTAGTCAAGACATTCAAGACTCACACCTGTCAGACGGGTTCTGCACTTTCTATTTCCTGTAAAAATATTGTGGAGATTCTCGGGGTTATGAAGCTAATAACACTGGTCTGACTCACCACAAGAACCAGGATAAATGGGAAGCCCGTCGGGGGTTAGCTTTCGTGGTAGCATTCCTGGGAACCTTAATTTTCCCCCGGAGTGACAGACTCATAGATATCGGACTGGTGGGGATGGCGGATTTCATGTTGAAGAAAAACAATCGCACTCTTATAACAATGATCTTAGCTGAGAATTACCGTGCTCTGACAATTTTCCAGTCTGGGGGAAAATTCTTTGAAGGGTGCAATCTGCTCCTACAAATTTGGATGATCGAGCACCTCTATCACCGCCCAGGTTACATGAACTACGGCTTAACCGATTTGAATTGTATCGAAGAACACAGTACTCGGGTAGAGGGCCTTAAATTTCTTGAGGGCACAGAGGCCTGGCACTCACATTTGGGTTTATTGACTGCCGACCGAATCGAGTGGACATTCCGGTGGCTCCCTGTCGGCGAGGTTACCAACATGTCTGCTGAGGTGTGCTATCTTTTGTTAATGGGTCTGCGGAGTATACAGCCATATGCCCCACATCGGGTCTTACGGCAGTTGGGTAGACAATAGGGTATTCCACATGATGAGGATTTAAGCCAACAAGCCATTGAGCTACGTCCAAGAGCTGCATTTCCTGAAGAAAGGGTCCCCCAGATCTGGAACCAGTGCAGAATTTTAGAACCTCAGACTCGGGTAAGAAATTTATCCAAGGGAGAAGTGGAGCCCACCTACACTTTTTGGTATGGCAGAAGAGGCAGAGAGCACCAAGAACCGGAGTGACCTGCGAAAAGACGTAACGTGCAGCATTTTACTGAGCAGACACAAGAACACTAGGGTTGGTTAGAAAAGGAAAACAACTACCGGGCTACAATAAGTAAACTAGAGGCCTAGATCAGGGAGCTCAAATTTGAAAACACTTTACAAACTGCTGGAGCTGAAGGGGAAAGAAACAGGATGAATAAAGAAAATGAACCCCTCCGGGCTCAGATCCAGAAAATGAGGATAGCCATTGAAAACCCCGAAAGAAGTAGAGCTGACGAAAGACTTGTCACCGGTCTCAGGAAAAAGTTGTGTATCTATGGTGACGACCTGGACAAAGTCGAAGAATATTTGACCCGAGTTCGAGTCTTCGATTTGACCCGAGTTCGAGCAAAGTTTGCAAAGAATGCCGAAGAAAGGGCAGAATTCGTGCAAAAATTGAAGAGAAAGCACGACCAAGAAGTGTTGGGCTTAAAATAAAGGATGACCACCTTTGAAAATGAAATGGCCAAACAAGCAGGAAGGCTCAAGACAAAGAGAGAACAGTGATACGCCATGATGGCTCAGTTAGAAGAAGAATTGCAACAATGGCAAGAGCAGAGTCACAAAGACGCTCGGGCTTTAGAGGCAAGATCTCAGCAGATCGAGCGTCTACTTCAGGAAAAATNAAGATCTCAGCAGATCGGGCGTCTACTTCAGGAGAAAGGTATCATCAGGCAAAGGGTCTGGGAGATAGCTGTTTTACATTGTCACCAAATGCTAGGAATGCGAAGATATGACTCGGACCACCTTCTTCTCAGCGGTTATGATCTTCGTCCACAAGATAATGGACGACCTCTACCGCCTTCAGCAAGATATAGCACGCAGGCCCGTGGCAAGGCCGAATGATGCCCCACTGGTCCGTTAAGCAATGGAAGCACTGATGTATTTTTGAGTCTGTATTTTATTTTCCTGTTGTAGTCCTGTCTAAGTCCCCTGTAGTTTATACATTTCCAAGAAAGCATGTCTTGAGTATTTTGTAGTTTTCAAATTTTCAAAAAAAATGTACTAAAGTTTCTTATGAAGTTGAAAGTATTTTATCTAATGAATGAAAGTCTCGAAAAATGTTTATTTCCTTCCTTCGGATTTATCCCTTGATCTACGTGATGATCCGATTCACGCGACGCCGTGATACGTAGGTAATCCACATAGGATTCGATCATAACCTTAAGAAAGGAAACCAGGTAACGAATAAAAGAGCAAAAAAATAATAATAAAAGAAAGAAAAGAGTGATAAAATGACAAAGAAAAGGGGGAAAGTTCAAATCCAAGAAATGAAGCCGGGATGAAACACACAACTGTTGCAAAACATATAAAAAGCGTTTAATTGCCTAGGTGCATTGCATACCCCAAACGTTCGGATTTCCTATGTGATAAATGCTTCAACCTAACGTTTCTATGGTTCACTCTTTAAAGGTGTTTTTCTTAGGTGGTTGGTTTTTGCGGTAACCTGGCCTCCCATCCTTACTTCACTAGATAAAAAGAAAGCATAGAAATGACATCCGAAAGTCAATTATCAATCGTCAACTCTTTCGTGGAGGACCCGAATCCAGTCATCCCAACATCTGAGTCACCCACAGCTGTAGAGAACAGGATTTTGCGTTGTCGCATGCTGGAAATGTGGGATACATGGTCCAATGGTAGGGAACCGCCCAGTTCCATCCCAGGTTTCCCAAAGATAATCTCCAGGACAGGCGGGACCTGCAACATCCCTATAAGTTACCCAGCCACGCCACTTGGATACCCAACTATGTCAGCTCACTTTGCCGGAAGGCCTTCTGAGTTTCGCCCCCAGGCCCTGTTTTCCGGTGTATCTTCCAACATCTTCACTGCACCACCAAGCTCCGCCACGGCTCCACTAACTATTTCTGGACCAAGCTTTGAGCCGCCGGCATTTACATTCCAAACGCCGTCATTTCTGGGCACCACTCATGTCACTCCCAATTCATACCCCCAACAACCTCAGTATGAAGTCACTTTGGGACAAGATAAGAAAAGCCCCGAGCAAGAAGAAATGGCTCGGAAAATGAAGAGTATTTAGCAGAGCCTCAAGAATATACAGGGACTAAGCGGGCAGAAAAGTGTTTCCTGTGTTGATCTGTGCATGTTCCCGCATGTCCACTTGCCTCTCGGGTTTAAAACCCCCAAGTTCGAGAAATATGATGGACATGGGGACCTCATAGCTCATCTGAAAAGGTATTGAAACCAGCTCAGGGGGGCAGGTGGGAAAGAGGAACTTCTCAAGGCATATTTCGGGGAAATCTTGACAGGGATTGCATCAGAATTGTACATGGATCAGGATATATCCCGTTGGCACATATGGGACGACTTGGCCCGAAACTTTGTTCGACAATTCCAATACAACGTGGATATCGCCCCAGATAGGAACTCTCTATCCAATCTTAAAAAGAAGTCCTCGAAAAGTTTCATAGAGTACGCTATCAAGTGGCGCGAGAAGGCTTCCAGGGTCAAACCTCCGATGGATGAGGTCGAAATGGTCAGTGTCTTCCTACAAGCACATGTCGCTGATTACTTCCAAAATATGATGTCCTCCATGGGCAAACCATTTGCGGAAGCAATCAAAATTGGAGAAATGGTTGAGAATGGTCTAAAGACCGGTCGTATCCTAAGCCAATCTGCCATAAGAGCAACCTCCCAGGCCATCCAAAACGGATCCGGGAGTGCAGCCAACAGAAAGAAGAAAGAAGAAGGGGCCATGATGGCTTCCGATGTCAAGAATTCTCGGCAATACCCAGTTCCATTTTCCAAAACATCCAAACACTACTATCCTCACCAAGACGCAGCTTATACTACGTCTCCCTTTCCTTATATGGTGATGAACGCTCAACCGCATCTCAGGCCGCAACAACAATACAACCAGAACAAAGCTCCACCCCCAAGAAATAACCATATTCCCCTAGCTCCATATAATCCACACCCACCTCAAAACAAATATCCGTACAATGCCTACCCCCGGGAACCACCGAGGAGACTTAACTTCACTCCCATCGGCGAGCCATATTTGAGCCTTTTCCCAAAGCTAGTCCGGATGGGGCTCCTGTAGCCCGTACCTCCGAACGGGCAAAATCCACAATCGCCATCATACAGATGGGGTACCAATTGTGCCTACCATTCCGGAGCAGAAGGGCACGACACGGAGGATTGTTGGACCCTCAAACGAGCCGTAAGAACCTTATAGAACAAAAGAAAGTGGTGCTAAGGGATGAAGAAGCTCCCAATATGACGAACAATCCATTGCCCACTCACAATAATGGGCCCATTATCGGCATAATTTGCGAGGACCAAGATTTTGATCCAGCTTTTAAAGCTATCATCGACATTGCAGATGTGGAGAAAAAGCCCAAGGCGGCACCCAAGCCAGTCAAGGAGATGAAGAAGAGTAGCCCCGTCCCTCAAGCCACGAGGGAGGCTGAAGCCAAGATAAAGATGGGACCCTCTAAAGACGTTGTTCTTTACATCCCCGGCACACCCAGGAAGGAACAATGCGTGTTAAGTCCTCCTAGAAGGTTACAATTCAATAAAGCAATGACAAACGACCCGAAAATGTATGTGCCAAAGGGAACGTATGTGGCACGAGGGCAAATAATTTCACCAAGGCTGAATGAGCCCGTGGTTATTAGTTGTGCGTCGCAAACTCCCGTAAAAGATACCACTGCCTTCCCTTGGAATTACAACAAGACGGTAGTGACATACAAAGGAAAAGAGATCACAGGGGAAGCAATTGAAGCAAACTCCTCTGAAGTATACCTCAATCTGAAGGAGCTAGCCAACAACAAGCATGTGATGACCCAAAAAGGGGTCATCTTATGTGCATCTAATTTTGACTATGTTCCGAGGCCCCAAAAGCCTCCATTAATCTCACCTCGATATGCGTGCACATCCCGGGCACATAGCCAGGAAGCCTTTATGTGAAAAACTTTATTGAGAGTTAAATATTTGATAAATTAATTGAACAAAGTTGACTTTGGTCAACATTTTTGGTAAACGGACCCGGATCCCTGATTCGACGGTCCCGGAAAGTCCGTAGGAAACTATGGGACTTGGGCGTATGCCCGGAATCGAATTTCGAGGACCCAAGTCCGATAAATGAATTTTCAAAGAAAATTGTTTTATAAAAATATTAAAGGCTTATGAAAATGAACCTTGATGTGAAACTTGTGCTGCCGGGCCCGTATTATGATTTCGGCACTCGAAACAGGTTCAATATGTGTTATATAAGTTATCTGCAAAATTTGGTAAGAAACAGACTTGTTTGATTGGTTTCGGATCAAAACGAGGAAAATTGGAGTTAATGAAGTTTTGAGGTTTTAAAGAATTTGAAATTTGGCTTGAAATGTGATTTTATGTTCCCGAGGTCCGAATGAAATTCTGAGACTGGGAATAGTTCTGTCATGTCATTTATAACTTGTCTGCAAAATTTGAAGTCATTCCGAGTAGTTTAGGTCGGTTCGGCGCATTGGAGTGAATTCTAGAATTTCAAGTTCTTAGTTTTGATTCAATTTGGTTTTGGGGTTGAATTTTGAGTTTCGTTGTTGTTTTCCATAATCTGGGAGTTCGAGTGAGTCCGTATCATGAATACAGACTTGTTGGTATATTTGGATGGGGGATCGGGTGGACCCAGGTGCTTCCCGGACCCCGCACGGGGCCAAAAACCAGCAAAATCCACTGCTGGTGTGGCTGCTTCTGGTGTGACCGCACCTGCGTCCAGCCTTCTCAGGTGCGACCCCCATCGCAGGCGCAACCCTTCTTCCGCAAGAGCTGGACCGCTGGCGCTAACTCTTTCTCCGCAGGCGCGATGCCAGGGTCCCAGGCCTTTTTCCGCAGGGGCGGTGATTCTCTCACAGGTGCGGAAATCATTGTTGCCAGCCCCTTTTAATTGTCCAAATTACGGGTTTCCTTCATTTTTACCCACCATCAACTTCCATTAGAGAGCATCCAAGTTTGGGCAGCACCTCCCATGACCACCCACTGTAAGAGGTAAGTTAAACCCCATAATCTTCTAGCTTTAACATTAATTCCTAGTTAAATTCACTACTAAATCATCTAAAAATCATAGAATTAGGTAGAAATTTTAGGGTTCTTGAGGATTTTGTAACTTTCCATTTTAGGCCATGAATTCAAGTAGAAATCACACCTTAGTGATCCTTAGGCTATGTGTGAGTGATCCCTTCGAGAATGTTCGGAATTCGATCATGAGAGACCGGGGTTGGGAATTGGGAATTCGTCAAGAATAGCGATTTTATTGAATAACTAGGGTAATTTCTCACATTGTGCATGCATTGATCTAATTTCACACCTTTTGACTAGTTGCGAGTCCTCGGGTATAGAGTTTGGAGTTTCGGGCACAATTGTGGTCTGAGGGGGTAGATTCGACACGAGGTGAGTCTCCTTTCTAACCTTGTAATAGGGAATTGTCCCCATAGGTGATGTATATGCTATGTGTAAATTGTTTGGGGGCTACGTACGCGCC